>OMNZ01059899.1:0-13385 GCA_900303255.1 Lesueurigobius sanzi | reverse complement strand
TTTTAGAGAAATCCTCCGGGACACGGGACACAGGCTCAAATTCAGGAATAACTTGACAAATACGCAGGTGCATTGCGCATTTCCTATATCTCCGCTGCCACAGCGAGGTCTTTCAAAGCGCATGCAAATTAGCCACATGGCACATGAACGCAAAACAAACAGGACTGTCCTGAACTGGGTAAACTGGGACTTTCCCATTAGAGCCATGCCATGGAGTGACATTTCATTCATAAAGCAGTGAAACGGTGATTGTCTTTCTTCCCTTCTCTCTCCGCTGTCATGTGTCGTACCTCACTGCTGCTCAGTGACACCGCGGGCTGCTCAGTGACACCGCGGGCTGCTTGCTCCCACAGCGTTGTTAGTGTACGGTGTTCTGCGGAGAGCAGCGTCACTTCGAAGCAGCGAAGGTTAAAGGGGAGGAATTTTAACGCTGCGTTAATTTATTTTATCGCGATAATTCTACCATTTTGACGCAATGCGTTAACGCGATAATTTTCCCAGCCCTAGTATTTTTACAACATGATTCAATAAATACCAGATTCTTTTAAATTCAGGAGCTTTTGTGGCTGCAGCTGTCACATGAACCACTTGACCAAATGTGTTGTGTTGACTCTGCTCTGGAGCCAAGTAGTAATTTCCTGGTTATTGTGACTGTGCTGTACTCACTTCATGTTCCTCGGCTTCAGGTCAATAGCACGCCCTCTCGAAGCACAGTTTTTTCGACCTTTATTCCCTTTTTCTGTTGTAGCGTGATTGTAAATGTAGGCTAGGCTTCCTCTTTTTGGGTTATTGGTGCCATATCTTTCGAAGCCAGCCAATGTTAGAAATTGGAAATGGTTAATGAACGTGAATGACTTTAGGCCATGTTCAAACTACAGTAGGAAAGGCGCTATATAAAACCAATGCATTATTATTACTTAGTAAGTGGACATATCATGCATATAAATCTTAAAAACAGGCTAAAAATCTTTCATTAGGATGTTTGTGCATTGATATTTTATATTTTATAAATTCAAATAATGTCTCTATGAAGATGACAGTAGTGCCAGGGCTGATGCGGATTTGGCCTGGAGCACCCTCTACAGCCAACAGTGGGAATTGCATGGTAAAATTCTACAATTAGCTTTGATTTAAAATGAGGCTAGTAGCGTAACAGAGTTGCTGTGTCCATGGCTCAGAACTTATCGATTATTGGATTATTGGCTTTAAAAATGTGGAGGACAGTTTGGGGGTTTGAACAATTACGTAATCGTAGCAGGAAGTAGAAAACCAAGCACAGCAGAAGTCAACATGAACGGACCAACGCAAACAGGATTCATTCAAAACTGTGAATGAAGTGAAATACTGCTCCAGGTCTGTTTTTGACAAGGAACAACATTGTAACATGGTTAAAAGCTCAAAAAATGACATGTCTCCTTCAAATAATGAGTGTGTGATTGTATGAAGACCAAGTACGAGTTGATAGTTGTTTGCTATGCTTATTTTTTAGTTTAGTTTATATATTTGACAATGCGCAGGTTACATTAAAAAGATGCCACCATGTTAACTTCCATAGTCCTCAACAAGACAGACAAACCTTTGGAACTTTTTGGCAGTACCACTGAGGACCCCGCTTTGGGAACCACTGTTCTAGATAATCATGAGGATCAGTCTATCGTGCATGTTTTAAATGGATCGGTGAGTCTAGCGCAGGGCTGCCCAAATTCGGCCCTCGAGATGGTGCTTGGATATGTAAGGAGTGTCTACTTTGATTAATTCGTGCACTGAATAGACTGTCAATAGTACCTACAGTATGGACACCAAAACAGCATGTACTACTCACTTTATTAAGTAATTAAAGGATATTTATCCATAGATCTGTTTGCATTTGGTCTCTCTACATGTAAAACAGTATTGCGTTTGGCCCTTTGCCCCCCCAACACTTTTCCATTTTGGGCCTCCCTGGAAAAAACTTTGGGCTCCAGCGCATCCAGAATAACCCAGCAACCAATACAGATTTTTAGTCAACTTTGAAATGTTTTGCTATGCATTGTTACATCATCAAGTTTATTGCAGCCACAAACTTGGTAGAAAGTGCGTCTATACTCCAGGTGCTTTGAGCCTTTTACAAACTGACGCGGAGGCTCTGACTTCAAAAAAGAAATAGAAAACATTTTTGAATAACTCTTTTACTCTTGCTGCTGGTGACAGACAGTGTGTGGCCAAACCCAATATTACGGCAAAGCAATTTCTCCATTCAATTTCCACTTTTGCCAGATTTCTTTCCTCATCTGTCAAAGTGTCCGTACTGTGGGACGCCTGTCAGGAAACGGTGCTGACGCTTTTTTGCTCCGGAGAAGAAAGCACTCTCTGACATCGAGGCCGCGTCACCGTTTCACTGAGCGAGCCTGCACTTCTGATGAATGAGGCGCAGCAAGTTTTACAAAGTTCCCTCAATGACAGCAGTGTTTCTAATCTAGACCATATATGACTTCTTACAAGCATAGAATGAGTATATTTGACTTTGACTTGTATTGGTAAGTATAATTATTAGTATTTTATTAGTGTTTAGTCTCTTAAAGAAAGATAATATATATTGAACTTTTAGATATTAGGGAAATAGGTTATTTTTTGTAATGTGTAGACAATTCAAGGGGTAATAAAATGTAAACAACTCACAATGAACTGCTCGATGTCCCGTTCCATTCCCACGTTGGGCAGGTCTGGCATCATGTGGGCCACGACTTTGAAACCGGCGTCTTTGGCCAAATGGAAGGACTCGCACACAGCTTTCACTGTATGACCTCTGAGGGGAGATACAGCAGCGTGTCATGAAGCCAGCCAGCATCCTGAACAGTATATTTTGGGCCGGGATATTGCATTGTCGATGTCTAGTGGTGTCAAGATGCAGAGTATATTTTGTTTTGTCATGATAAATCCTCTTCAGTGTCGTATGTTGTAGCTATATTTGAAGTAGCTATATGTGGCACACTTCAATATTTATTACCATGTACAACTTCAAGGCCCGGTACACTAATAAACACTGCGACAGAAATTTCCTCATTTAATCCAGGGTATACAGTAGTCTTCAGGTTATAGACACACCAAGTTTCCCTCTGTAGTAATAGTTTTAGATGATCCCCTCCTCTGCCATGCTTCTGGATGTGTTCCAAAGCTTCCACCCTGAGACCATCAGGGTTACTGCCATGATTTTGAAAAAGAAATGTCTTGCCATTGGGTAATCAAAATAATTTTTTACGTGTTTCTCAAATGCACGCATTTCTAAATATTGTCACCACTTTTGGACACCTTCATGAGAAAATAATAAAACATCTTTTTTTTGTTACTGGCATGAAGTTTCAGCCGCCCTCCATCTCAATTTTAAACTATAGACTCTTTATAATGTTGTGATGTTACGTGAAAGCAACTTATAAAGGCAAACAAAAATAAATCCGGTACAAGGCCTTTAAGTTAAACCCATTATAAGTGATGAGCTGTTGCCTGTGTAGTCCAGTCTGCCCCACTGACCTGTTGGTGTCCCGGGCCACGTCCTCGTACACGCTCTGGACTCCGATCTCGAGGCGAGTGCAGCCGTAGCTCAGCATGTCGCTAAGATGCCGCTTCAGGCAGTAGTCCGGCCGCGTCTCGATGGTGATCCCCACACACTTGGTGTTACTGCGCTCCGAGTACCTGGAAAATGAAAAGACACATTGAAATTTGTCGTCAAAGGTGGTAAGAGTAGGCAGAGGTTGTGCTCAAGTAAAAGTATTGTACATCTTATTCATGAATACCAACTACTAGAACAGAAACTCATAAATGTAACTTCTTACTACCAAAGTCTGTTTTGTGCTTCGACAATAAAACATAGTATCTTTACTTTAGCTGGAAGGCCCGACATGAACGAGACAGATCATTTAACAACATCCATTTACAGTCTGAACAGCTCATTATGCAAATACTACCCTCACATTAAAAGGATACACTAATGTAATGTAAAGTAGGAAAAAAAAACAATGTCAGTAATGCACCGAGGGCTAATGAGGCGTTAATGGGCGTCTGAAGTGACAGAAGTTAGAAGCTTAAAATCATCTCTTTATAATTCATGAGGAAAGGCCTGATGGATAAATGTTTAAATTCATTTCAGTTTCAAACAAACAAACTCTGGCAAGTCAGTTTACCCGCGCTGAACACAGTCAATTTGACGAAGGCTGTGCTCACAGGCTAGAAACAGATATCAAAATCTCAAGAGAGCAGGGTCCAATAGCGGTTTTGCAGACACAATTCTGAGCAAGTATTTCATATTAATAAACCAATGGAGAATTTAAAATGTACAATACTAGGGTTATAGGGTTACACTTACACTACAGCTAGCATTTCCTTGTGTAGGTACAGGTAACAAGAAAGTAACTACACATGTAAGTACAGGTAATTATACATTTAAGTGCAAGGTGTATCAAAGGTGTACAAGGTATAACAATGTCAACTCAATAAATAATGTGCACCGTACATCTTAATATTTAACTACTACATGAGCGTGGGCTGTAAACTAAAGCGAGAAGCTATTGGTAGCACTTTAGAATATGGCCCGGTAACTACTAGGTAATTACTAGTAATTGCTAACCCTAAAACAATAATTACCCAGTAACTCTTAGGTACTTAACCCTAACCCTGAGGGTAATTACCTAGTAGTTACCAGTAGTTACCGGGCCGTATTCTAAAGTGGTACGGAATAAAGCGCAACAAGGGGAAACGACCTAATACGTAATGTGCAAATGTAACTAACTAGTAACTAATTACTTTCTCAGTACCAGTACCTACATAATGAACTGCGAGCTGTAATCTAAAGTGTAGTGTGTTTTGTTTTATTGTTTTATTAGTTCATGGTCAGGTAATCCCCCCCTAACTCTATGAGGCACTACTATTGTGTCTTAAAGTGACTGACAAGCTCCATATGATTCAGTCTGTCCCACAGGCTTTGGTGGACAGTATGGTATAATAGCGTGAAAGGGGTGAAGAACAGAGAGAGAGAGACGTTCAACAAATCGTCGGAGGCTGGGGGGCCTGTGTGATAAAGCTTGAAACCTTAAACGGCAAAAATGTAGATAAAAATTAAGAATATTTGACCTTCATTTGAGGAAGTCTGCCAATAGAAGTCTTTTTGACCAAAATATGATCTTATAACATTTATTGCACTCCGAATTCACGTTGTTTTGCAGAATTACTCTTTTGCAGTGTAGATTCTGTGCACCACTACCCTTCAATTTAAAACCATTACCTCCTTAGAGAGTTATGACATCACAAGGATCTAACCTCTACTTGCCTCACAGATAATAACTCCTACATGAAAATATCACACACGGGAAACAAACATGCCGTTCTTTCCTTTCACTCTTTAATTTTCTCCTTTGAAGTTTGTCACCAGTCGAAGTAGACGAGCTGAGCGACTGGAAAATTGTTACTTCCTTCTAATGACATTTTTAAGACTGGATGATGAATGGTAAAAGCAAAAGAAGCACACCGCGAGTTCAGCAGAGGAATGAGAACATTTCTCAGTGATGCGCCGCACAGCAGAACTAAAAATGAACCAAGCGCACGTGTTTTAAGAAATCTATAGAGGCAGAACATGAACAAGTGCCTCTCCACACACATTTGTGATTGAAATCCTGAGGACATACCGTGAGGGTACACAGCGCACTTGTCATTTTCTCCATTCTGCTCGGGTTCCTTGACCAACCCCACCCCCCCCCCGCGCCCCCATTATCGCTCCTGCCTCTTCTGCCCCGCAATAAATGTCCGTCTTTTTACAGTCTGCTGGTTGATTTACCAATTACACTGGTTTATGCTCCACGGAGGATGCTCAGATTGTATGAAATGAATCAATAAAAAGTCTATTATCTGGGAGCGATTATCCGGGGGCGTCTTGCTGGTGTGATCAGATTGCTAGCGGGGCGACCAGACGTGAGAATGATAGTTTTTGGGCTATAGCCTCGCATTTAGACAGTTACTTCTATTTCACCATACTTTGCACAAGTTTGCTGCTATCCACTGTGCAGTCATTGGACCACACATTAATTCTACGTTTCGAATGTTTTCTGTTGAAGAGAGAAAAGTCAAAAGTTTGGATATCTTCTAACTTCTTATTTATAATTAGGATATAATTGATTTTTGCATTTTATTATATGATTAAGAGAGCTAAACAATTTTGTAAAGAGGAGCCATTTCAGGCTTGTGGGCAGTCTACCAGCGGTTACAGTGTACGTAATGAGAGGTACTTCTAAGTATTTGTGCACTTAAATTAAGAAACATGCATAGCATTGCAGTTAAAACTAGATAATCAATCTAAATGTATTTGACATTAGATAATCTTAAAATTGCTGGTTCTATTGGCAGAAAACTTTCTTACCTACTCAAATCAAGGGCAATTCATTATTTCAAGAACATTTCATTACTTCCTTGACCACTTTTTGCAGTGTATGAGAGTATTCTGAGGACTTAAACTTTAAAGGACCTAAGTTGCTGCAGAACTCAGTGGATCTGAACAATGGGCCTCATTCATGAAACAAACTGACGCACAAATGTGTTCTTAAGGTCGACTTAAGAATTTTTTGGCATTCACTAAATTTCCTCTCAGCTAAAAGAGTTCTTCTGGAAGGACAAATCCTAAGAACAGTCAAGAGGACACACAGGAAATCTGCAGTTTTAGAATATTATCACAGTCAAAATGGACCCAAAAATTCTAAGTCTTAAACAGCATGAGTAACATTTCTCAAAAAATTATTTAATTTAAAAATATATATTTTTGAAAGTGATCAGAGGTGGTATAGAGCAGAGATAGTTAATGTAAATCAGACGTTCACAGGTGAGGGCTGCTGCTCGTAAGTTGCTGCTCTGGGCAGGTTCACACCTGCCATAATCAGAGGAGAGACTTTAGACACAATACTGTAGGTTATTTAAAATTACTGTAGATTAACGATGATTTAGAAAAAAATAGTAGCATACAAATACTTGAAAAGGTTTCTCACATATTTAAATGTAAATAAGTACTGCCTCACACCCAAAAATGGAAGTTTAGAGAGCGTGTCTTTGTATTTCCATAGTCAATATAATGTAAATGTCCTGATAATGAGGGGAGTGGTGTTCTTAGTGCCACGTTCATGAATTTGGGGCATCTCTCTAAATAACACTTCATGAAGTCAACGTACAGACATGGATTTTAAGTTGTACTTACAAACTTTTTGTAAGTACAAAGACAACATTCATGATTGAGGCCCATTGTGAATATTAAGGACTTTTTTTCCCCACATTTTTGCACTTTGGACACTGGCACAAGAAAAAACTTGAACGGGCCACTACACATATCCAATTGATGACATTTGATGGATTTAAATGTAAATAAATTTCAAATTTTTTTTGGTTTGTTTTAGTTCTCAAGACAATTATCCAACCAGAATGCAGAATGAGCTCTTTTATTTAGGGTTGCCAGGTATAATGTCTAAAAGCAGCTTGGATATGAACATAAACGGGCTCTCTCACACTATAATCCCAGCACTGGTCCCCAGTGAAGTCCTAATCAGTGCTAGTGCTGCCTCCAGTTAATGCTCAGAGACTGAACTCTGGAGGTTTTTAGCTTTAAAATTATGAATGGCATGTTCACAGAATCTGTTCATAAATGTCTTTAACTACAGGGTTAGCAGGTTTCATAGACAATAATCCATGGAGACAAGATATTTTATTGTTTGAAGAGGACATTATATAGCATAAAGCATAACCAATCTTTGTTATTTAATCATTGCAGCCAGTAAATAGGGACCTGTATTCTATTGAAAGGAATATTGGAGCCATTACCCGTAAGCCTTGCAACATCACAAACAGAAATCCAAGCTATATTGGAGTTTGTGAGTACAAGCTCATTGGAGAGAAAAAAAAAATCAGTGATAACCTCCACCTGCATTTAGCGCATTCCTCAACCCCAATTACTCTGGGTTGAGCTGATAGGAGGAGAGGGCAAAGCTAGGCAAACCTCGAGCCATTTGCGCACCACCTCACAGTAGCATTCTTATCAGACTTCCTTGGACAAACAAACAAAATCAGCTCCACGGAGAAAGCCATTATTTGGTCCAATCACCTGTAAGAAGGCCGTCAACAAACCCGACTACTTTGACTTTGAATGCTTCTCCGAAAAGTTGCTCTAATAGTAAAAACCATGGCCAATTTCTTTTAGAAGTGGCTGGAGCGGCTGAGAAAGAAATCAATGGCAGTAATTGAGGTAGATTTTTTGGAATGACCTCTACCCGTTTTTCTCTCAGATTCAGAATGGCCTCATTTGAGGGTTAAGCCTGTGAAGAAGGCATCCCTTGAAAGATAAGCGGAAAGATACGAGCACTCTGCATATACTGGCAGTCAGTTTTCTATTTTAAATGGTGGCTCTGGTCCCACTTGGGGGTCACTAATGCTGCTTTTCCATGAAGCCCTACACGGTCCAGGGCGCAGCAAATGGCTTGACCCGGATTTACTCTACTCTATATGTCTAGTATTTTCATTACAAAGGCTACTCTTTTAGTAGTGTTCGTGGTTCTAGGGCAAGAAATGCAACAATGGAATACACAATACTTAATGGAACTATATACAGTATGTGGGACTGTGGAAATTGGGTCTGCATTTTGCTCATTATGTGATGAGCAGGACAGTTTTTCACTGTCCAAAGACGCAACACCTGCTCAGTCTGCAGACCATCTCAGACAGTATAAGAACAACACTTTTACTATGTGCAAAAAGACTGAACAGAGACTGAACTAAGACGGAACCAAGATGTCCGTGTTGTAACCACCTCTGTATTGCTCTGTACCTTTTTCTGGATTAAATCTGCAAAAAACTGACTTGCCAGCCTCAGTGTGTTTTTTTCCACAGGACACAATGAGAAAACTGCGGGTAAATACTGCCTTTGAAATTATTCTGAAGTGTCAAGACAAAAACTACAGGAATGAAGCAGCTATAAAAACTATGAAGGTAAGCCATGGGCTAATGCTAAGCAGCTAATGTTGTGTTAACAGCGGTTAGTGCTATTGATCAGCAATATCTCCTTTTACAACTGCGGTATGATGTTGTGAAATATAAATCTCATATGACATGACATTTTCCGTGGGGGCTGTCTCTCCTCTGACAAAATCAGAAGTCAGCTGTCTGTTCACGTCATGAAAATATGAGTTCAGCTCACTTTGGCCTGAAGCAGAAACGGTTGCGGCCAGTCAAAATGTAAGATGGGCTGATGGCTAACGTGCCGCGGAGATTTAGTCAGTGGAAAGAGAGCTTTTCTGTTTTCAGTTTGAATTCAGTTCAGGTCATCAAATCTGTGAAGGTCATCATCCTTATTTAATACAGGGATTTGATTTAAGTTTAGTCTCTTTGATTTGATCTGGTTCTGGTTTAGTACGGTTTCATAATTTAGTTAATGATTTTAATGTAAATTTAATTAACTCTCTACATCCAGGTTAAGAAAGCTAAATATGTTTGTTTTCCAAAGTGGTAATGGTTCCATATACCATAAATGCAGAATGGGATGGTGTCACCAAACCTTTACTGCATGCCCTGAATGATTGCGTTTGATCAATGATATTCATATCAAGGTATTGAGGTTTCCGCAGTATGGCCTTGCAGAGACCTTTAAAATGAATATACTGTACTGTATGGGTTTGTTGTATGAGGACATCCCTGAAACAAACGTTTTCAGTTAAATCATTGGTTGAGAGCATATAAATAACTGAGGTACAATAGAAAAAGAGAGTTGATGACAGGAAACATTGTAGTTATAATACATGTTTTACAGGACTTATGAAATTCATTATGAAACAAGTTACATGGTGAAGGGAAATTGGTATAAGGGCTCCCCCTGCTGCTCAAACTGCTCAAGGCACCCATGGAAAGACTTGTAGAAGATAAAGTTTATGATTTGATGCTCTTCCGTTTAATCATGATTTGTTTAGTTAAAGTTATAATTAAATTAAGAGAAAAACAAAGAACCAAGGCACTCCTCCCACATTATAACTCTCCATTTACATTGTCTAAAAAGCCTTTATTGTAATGGGCTAACACATATTAAAATCTTATGAAACATGTTGCTGGTTTCTTCCACGATTTTAGAATAAAATTGTTGTTTCCAGATGTGATGTCAGCAATAGTGCACAATCAATAAAATGTCATTATAAAATCCCTCAGAAATAGCAACATGGCGTGCTCACCTGACAGCCTCGGACACATTGTTGGAGGTGTGTCCGGACAGAGCGTCGTGCAGGTTTCTGATGAAGTAGTCTCTGTACTCCTCTGCCAGGGCCATGAACGTCCCGCCCATCACAATGAACTCTACTTTGTCCACACTGTGTCCCAACTGCTTCAACTGCAGAGGAATAAAAGAAAATCTAATTATTAAGGTTAAATGAGAAGACTTGGTTAAGGGCATAGCAACAGCGTATATAATTAGCAATAGTTCTACATTGCCCTTGTTTTGCACATTGTGAAAAATCTACTATCTCTTAGAAAAAAAAAAACATTGGGGCTAATGGAGCAAAGAATAAAGAAACCATTGCAAAAACTAAGAAAGCAGAGATACAGTATAAATACGTGGATAGGCTGATAAGATCTAAAGCGTGGCAGAGGAATCTTCGCAGAATATGAGCTCCAGAGTTAATGAATCTGTTTGCTCTGCTGCATTAGACTAATGTGGGCATAAATTTAAATGTGAGATAATTGGGGTCAGGTCTGGTCAGCCATTACTGTCGGCGGCTAAATATCTTATTGATGTTCATGACTTCTTGAATTAGCCGATTAGCAGTCGCAAGCTAAAGATGGTTCAAAAATGGTGTTTAGTCAGTATTAATGAAACAATTAATCTTTGTAACGTTTACGTCAAATATTTGGTGAGACTACATACATTAAATACAGAGCAAACATATGACAAAATTGTGAAAAGGAGATTGTGTGATATGAAAGCCAACACTGACCTGTTCCACTCGATGTCTGGTCTGCAGATAGGGGTCATAACGGGCTCTGATGGCTCTCATGGAGGTTGGCTTTAGCCAAACAGCAACAACAAAACTATTAAGTCAGGATTCCAACTCCTACTTCCAAAAATGTCATCTTACCTCATACCCAGTGTAGGACTGTGTAGAGTACTCAAAGTCGGAGTCTGGACCCCCAGGGCAGTATCTGTAAATAAAGGGCAAAATATTAAACAATGTTGTATTTAGCTGATGAACGCTGTGAACAATTTATTAAAAATATCACCCAAAATTCCAAATGGGTCACATTTATTAATTCATTTTTATACAAGAATTCTACTGCAGTTGGCATCTTTTCAAAATAAAGATTTTGTAAGTCATTTTTAGGGGTTTTTTGTACCGAAAATTAACCGAACCGAGCCCTCCAATAAACCGAATATTATTTTAGCATGCTGTTACACCCCTATTTGTAACTGACAAACTCAGTAAAGCTGGAATTATGCTTGACGCGTCTGCGAGGTCCGCATGGCTCCGTGCGGAAAAAAGGATCATTTTTTTAGACATGCCCCTTCATGCGGCTCAATTTTACGCATCGGTATCCAAGACAACTTTCTGACTACACGGACGGTCCACGCGGAAAAGGCCGGGCAAAATAGCAGCCCTTCCACGTTGCTAGCTTAAAATCTGTATGAAATTTCTCTCTGCCTTGACCCACGTGGCTTATTTCCGTGCAGAATTTACATGCGGGAAGCATAATGAGACCTTAAGAAATAAGCTATATCTAATGTAAAAAAAAAACAACAACAAACTGTACACAAAGCATTTGATGTTTTACTCCCATAAGTATTACTGGTTACATGAAGGAGGGGTAGGCGCATACAGTATAAGCTTTCTTGGTTCAGCCTTCTCCTTTTGAGCTCGTACTGAGATGTAATATTGTAAAGTTGTAACAATAAGAATGTAAGCAGCTCAAATAAACTAAACTCAACTAAACTAAACTCTGATGTTCTTCTTATTATGGAGCTATATGGAGCAATATAATGACACTTACACGCAGATGTTGCCAGTGAAGTTGATGTGTGGACATCTGTGTGGTTTGCACATTACTGCAACAACTGCAATCTGTCACAAACAATGTTTATATTGGAATTTAAACAGAAAAGTATTCATATGCAACATGATTGTACAGATGTTCACTTCATGTAGTACATACATACCCCACTGGCAGTTCGGATGGGTTTAGCTTTCAGTTTGGGCACCAGAGCTCGACGGTACTGAGGCGGAACAGCTGCTATAATGTCCACCAGACGAGGCTGATTCTCCAGACCATATTTAGCTGAGGTCTTTGTCTTCACCCTATTAAAAAGCAAGACAAGATACTGCTAAAATGTACAGAAACATTTTTCTAAGACAGATAGTGTGTGAGACACAGATGGTAAGAATTGTATGCCAGAGTTTACAGCTTAGGATTCAAAATGGTGTTGTCTCTAGTCAGATCATAATGCTTATGGGTCATCTCTCTGTAGTGTCATTGTTATAGTGGCAAAAATTGGTGATCTTAGAAATTTGCTTTGATTCAGGTGTTTGAGGTCATTCATCAGTCTACTACTAGCATTAGCATTAGCAGTAGCAGTAATATAATTTTAAACAATATATAATCTGATTCAGAATAACAGAATGTTTGGCTCCATCTGTAATTTTCATGTTGTACAATAGGAATGCAACCAACCAGCTATAAAGTGGGCCACAGTGTTAATGGCAGTTCAAATGACATGAGGAAATGACCCACTTGTTGAGGTTGATGTCTCTCCCATCCTCGTGAGCCTCTACCAGCTGCTTGATGACGTCTGTGATGGTCATCATCATCAGCTCCGCTCGACTTGCATCACCTGGAAACACATTAGGGATGATGATGTGGCAGCATTACTCAAAAGGAAATTGGTTATATTAAAAGAAGGATAATACATATGAATGGCTTGAGTCATCTTAGTCAATAAATCAATTAATTTATTTTTGTAACGCCCAATATCACAACAGAAGTCATCTCAAAGTTCGGTATGGACAAAAACAAATCAATATCAGACATGAAGAATGACCAAAATAAGTCACACACAAATGAATGTCACACACGAATGAAATGTCACAACCAGATGTAATGTCCTGTAAATAAGTAAATCGGACATAACAAACTTAGTATATCCCACATCCTTAGACCTTCCTCCACGGCGAGGAACAACCATTGAAACCACATGGGAGAAAATTAGGAAACCTCGAGGGGATTTTTAGTCTGAGGAGGCGTGGCTCAATAAAAACTTTCTCTCATGGCAACTGCAATGCAAAGAAATTACTTTAAAACGGCCTAGATATAATATACAGGTCCTTCTCAAAAAATTAGCATATTGTGATAAAGTTCAT
>OMNZ01059885.1:2122-28622 GCA_900303255.1 Lesueurigobius sanzi | reverse complement strand
CTGCATTTCTTCCTCCTCTTATACGGGGAGTTCTTGTCTCTCGTCTTTCGTCCAAAAAAGAAAGAAGAAACCGTATCTTTTTGATCTAGCACGCTGACTGAGAATTGGGATGTGCGTGCCTTTTTGCCTCTAAACTAGGACTAAACCAGGTCTAATCCAGGTCTAAATGATGACTAAACCAGGTCTAAACCTGAACTAAACCAGGACTAAACCAGGTCTAAACTTGAACTAAACCAGGACTAAACCAGGTCTAAACCAGGACTAAACCAGGTCTAAACCTAAACTAAACCAGGTCTAAACCAGGTCTAAACCAGGACTAAACCAGGTCTAAACTAGAACTAAACTATGTCTAAACTATAACTTAACCAGTTCTAAACTTGAACTACACGAGGTCTAAACTATAACTAAGCCAGGTCTAAACCATGACTAAACCAGATCTAAACCAGGACTAAATCAGGTCTAAACCAGAACTAAACCAGGTCAAACAGAGGCTGAATGATGGTGCTGGAGTTATTGACTAAAGTCAGCCAAATATGAGGATTAAATAGGTTAGGTCCTCATCCAAATCCATTATTTGATTTTCACTGCATAAATAGCATTCTCTGTGTCAGCTGGTCATTAGGAGCATGTTTTGTATTGCGGGCCACAATATAATCAAAAATTTTACCCAGTGTACCTTTAATGTAAGCACAAAACTCCTTGTTCTTCTGGCAGATGTAATAAAATTCTACTTATTCCACTTTACTTTTTGCAGTGCACAAATTCACCCAACTCAAATGTCTGTAACGTGAAGTTCTCCCGACTCTCGATAAAGACTAGAGGCTTTTTTCACACTTTCCAATGTGAATCACGATCCTGAACCTCTCCATCGTTGTGTGTTTTCAGTTTCGATGTGGAGAATGGCGCGTCGGCCAGCTGCAGCCCCCTGGACCCCCAGGCCTCCCCCGGCTCGGGCCTCGTCCTCCACACAAACTTCCCCGGACACAACCAGCGGCGCGAGTCCTTCCTGTACCGCTCCGACAGTGACTATGACCTGTCTCCCAAGTCCATGTCCCGCAACTCCTCCATCGCCTCCGAACTGTAAGGACATAAGACACGCTCACATACTGTATTCATTTAGACCAGTGGTTCTGACTGGTGCAGCACTGGGACCCACCATCAGCCTCGGATGATCAGTCGCCCAAATAATTGAATATTTTTAGTATAATGCAAAATCCTGTCTTTATCCCTACAGATTATTGTTAATTTAAGCATTAAAAAAGCATAACATTTCCATCTTGATTAAAAAAAATCCTCAAAAGGCCTTTTGAAAAACTAGTTATTGGAAAAAATTTGTTTTAATTTTGTTGAAAGTATATTTTCCCTTGATTTGCGTAAAAAAAAATCATAATATTTAAATTATTATTTTTAAAACATCTCATTGTACTGAAAATTAGACAATAAATCTCAATTTACTTGAAGCAAGATGATTTTTTCTTATTTTGAGTGCAAAAATCTCACACAACTGCCAGATTATTCCTAATTTAAGTTATTTTAACTTATCAAAATATACATTTTTGTAGTGTAAATAATAATAAATATTGGGGGAAAGATCCCTTAGAAAGCCTTGCGACCCACTGAAAATGTATCTTGTTTTTGATATGCTTCATCATATGTCTACAGCTGTGGCCAAAAATGTACATACCCTTTTAAGTTTACATATAGTTTACATACCCTTTTAATCACAAGAACTGAGTTTATTCTTGAAATCATAATGAAACACATAATGAAACTGCTCAAATGTCCCTGATCTAACGTTTACATGACCTTCAACAACTGCCAGGAAAATTGTTCAGGAGCAAAGAAAAAAGTTCCACAATGCACCTTTAGTTCAACAGACAACAATGATGTGATGCACTGGAGATGGCTTTGCACAGTGGTCACGCTCTCCATCATCACTACTTATTTATTCATTTTTATTATGATTGCAATAATATGTAAATATAAGATCTTGGTGAATAATTATTGCAACGTTGGAGGGAAAGACATCTTTGTACTTTGCAGAAGCTTATTGAAACACTGCCACAGCACATGGGGCTGTAAGCAAAACTAAAGGCGGTCAAATGTGGGTGACATTGTGGAAACTAGGGGTGTCACCATTCTGCATCTTTGAGTGACCATTATTGTAGGGGAAATATTACAGTTTTTCGATTATTCACGATTATCGGAATTTAAGAATGAAATACAGAGAATTCCTCAAACTCTTACAAGAACTACTGCCTTCAAACTTGAGATTTAGACCAGGTTTAGACCAGGTTTAGGCCACGTTTAGACCATGTTTAGACCAGGTTTAGGCCAGGTTTAGGCCACATTTAGACCAGGTTTAGACCAGGTTTAGGCCATGTTTAGATTTAAACCATGTTTAGATCAGGTTTAGACGAGGTGGAGGCCAGGTTTAGGCCACGTTTAGACCAGGTTTAGACCAGGTGTAGGCCAGGTTTATGTCACGTTTAGACCAGGTTTAGAACAAGTGTAGGCCAGGCTTAGGTCTCGTTTAAACCAGGTTTAGACTAGGATTAGACCAGGTTTAGGCCAGGTTTTGACCGGGTTTAGGCCAGGGGTAGGCCTTCACAAAAAGTATACAATAGTAACATTAATGTGATTGTTGTTCGGTTGAAAACCTATTGAACATTCAGCCTATGTAAAAAAAGAGAATGAGAAACGGTTAACTTTGAGTCACCTACCGTGAGCTTTTATAATCACGGTAATCATAAAAGCGGTTCATCTTGACATCCCTAGTGGCAACATTTTGGTCATGCAGTGTATTATACCAAAATATTTTAAAAGGGTCCCAAATCGCCTGCGTGATCATTTTGGGGGTCGCGGCCTGAACATGTACGATCCCCAGAGAATATCTCGTGATTGTAGGAACAAATCTCTGACTCGAAAATGACTGTCCAATTATCTTCTAGTTTGACATTTTCCCCACATAACAGGCTTGGGCCATAAAAGGTTACATCGCCTCCAAGACATCTTTTTGTGAACCGTGACCAACTTTACGAAATCCTGTCCTTTTATGGGCTCCGTCTCACACAGCTGTCAGAAATATTGATTTTTTTTTTTTTTTTTTTTCATTTTACCAGGACTAAACATACCCTCATCCATCCTTAAACCACAAATACAGATACATTTGAACTAACATGGTGACTTTTTGCTCTTTTTCAGACATGGTGATGACTTGATAGTAACTCCATTTGCTCAGGTAAATAATGAGTCTGTCCAAATGCCACTGAAAATAAACACATTATCCAATCATAACAGACCATGCACTGTTGTTCTGAAATCTGTTTTGTTCTTGTGTGCAGGTTCTGGCCAGCCTTCGAAGTGTGAGGAATAACTTTACCGTGCTCACCAATGTCCAATGTGCCTCCAGCAAGTAAGTTTTGTAGTTTAGACACAGCCTTTCTGATCAATTTTATATGAAAACATAAAATGAGTAAATGATAAAACTTGCCATACGTTTTTGTCATATTTATATCAGTGATATGCCGCAAAATCACAATTTATAATCTGATCATTTCCCCCCTACTCAACTGCAGTGTCTCGCCATAAATCAGGCAGAATACTTCAACTATCTCGCGTTACTAAGCTGCCCCTTTGTCTGCAGTTGCATCGGCTCTCACCACAAGAGGGAGCTACAGGCCTGATAATAATGGCCGGCCCCTCAGCGCTGTTCAAAGCGCCTTTCACACAAACCTCACAAACCTCAAGATGTGTTATTATGACGTTGAGCAAGCATTATATAGGCCATTTCTCCGGCTTATTCTAATTAACATATTTTTTGACAATGACATGATTGGAACCAAACCAAATGGAATTGAAATAGGCCAGCAGCATCTCTGGGGGACGTAAAAATAGTTTCCTTCGATAAGTCAGTGCTCACTTTGATCAATCGGTCTGTTGTGGCTGAGGAGGATTGTCAAAACTCGCCGCAGTCACCAGCTCATTTGGTATTTCTTACTGGAAACACAGTACACGGATGATACTCACTGGCTGCTGTGTCACTCATGATCCCAAATCGTGCAATAAAAACACTTGGCCAAACAACATGTGATTATGAACAGCAGCCGTCGACAGAACAGTCTTTTTTAACTTATGGCCCCTAAACGCGTCTCCGATGCTGCCGTGTGATTGGGTAATACCTGTTGTTGCCATGGCAGCAGCGGTGCGTTTTAGGGTTTCGTGTCACGGGGGGGTTACAGTGATGGTGAGGTAAGGTGCGGGTGATCTGGCGTGTCACCGCTGATACGAAATTTCACATGATGTCATTGAAAGCAGCGCCGTGCGGTTTGTCACATGTGTTTTTTTTTTACATACACAGACAGTACATGAAGGCCCAGGGGCAAAATCCTCTATCATAGAACTTTTGGCCCCCCATGATAATTTTGAGAAGCATTCTTACACATACACTTGAAAAAATAATATTCTCTCATAGGAAAATGGCTTACAAGAGCTTGAATTAAAAGGATTTCCACTGGTTTTGACTAGATTTCGACTATTTTAAATTAAAATGACCAGGAACAAGCATTATTTTTTCTTGCCATGGACATTTTTTGTCATAAGTTAAAGGAATAGGCCACTATTTTACATACTGAGATATGTTCTTACCTGAGCTTAGACGAGTCGATGCATACCTGTCTGGTCTTTGTGCGTGCCTTGAGTAACGTAAATAGACTGAAGATGTTGTTAGCATTAGCCTCTCCCAGCTTATTCCTATGGTACAAAAAGGGGGGTGAAGTTAGATGCCACCAAACTCTTCCACGTTTTTCCTATTTAAATACTTTTCTGTGAGTAGTTACACGATCCAAGTATAGTTACACAAAATTAAACATGTCGATTTTCTAAGCTGATAAAAAGGGGTACTATATTGTCAGGTGCAGTAATACGTCCACTCTCACACTAGGAGTGTAGATATTACTGCGTAGACATCGAAGTGCTCCTGGGGTGTTATTACGCCTTACAATATACAGTAGTGCCCCTTTTGGTGGCTTCTAACTTCACCCCCGTTTTGGACCATAGGAATATGCTGGGAGAGGGTAATACTACCAACATCTTCAGTCTATTTAAGTTAATCAGGGCACGCACAAAGACCAGACAGGTACGCATCAACTCATCTAAGATAAGAACATATCTGCAGTATGGAAAATAGTGGCCTATTCCTTTAAGTTTTGTTATTTCAAGACAGTCCAAACCCGCTCAAAATCTCTCTAAATTCAAAAGCTTTTGCCTACATGTATCTTATTAAGGTGGTCATTTTTCCTACTACAGAACATTCTTACGCTTAGAAAATACTGTAAATGCCCCAGTCCCTCAGTTTCCCTAGTTAGGCATTTGTGGAAAGTAGTGGCACGATTGGGAGGTTTGGCCCCTGGTCCTTTGATGAGGAAGAAAACCGGCCCCCCACCCTGACAACTTGCCTACCCCTGGTTTATAGTACATTAGTTTGATGTTATAGTAAGACTGTTTTCCACAAATTTGAAAGAGATTATGGTATAGGTGATCTTCAAATCATTTAATCTAATTCATTTTGAGACTTAGATTTAGACAAACTTTATGGATCCACAAGGGAAACTGCAGCGTCACTGTAACTCAAATGGTAACCTACGAAACAAAACATAAAGATTTGGGAATGGAATAATTAGTAGAAAGAAATCATATCGGTATTTTGGAGTAATGGAGTAAAAATGTAACATTGTACCGATATTTTATCTTATCAATCCAATTTTTGGACAGTATAGTTAATGTTATGTGTTTGTGTTCAGACAAGAAGCAGATGGATTGTAATTTCCATCCAAATGTCTTGCTTAGCCATAGTCTCTGTTATTAATGGGAAACACTGTAGTAAGATAATTAGGCTTAGACTCAAAATTGCAATCCTTTTGTAATTACGACTTAATTTGATGGATAATATCTGTGGAAAGTATTTCTCTTAGTTTTACTACAGTGAAGTGGTGATTTGGTGAAGAAAAGTTGGGGGAAGAGTTATTTTTATTTAAACTCTAAAGTTGGTTTTCCCCAGATGGATGTCTGTTGTTCCCAGTTGGTTTGTGTCCATGTGCTTCCTATGAGTGTGTTTGTACAGTATGTACTAGAATCACACGTTTTTTATTGGGAAGTTTTAATATTCCGGTCATGGCAGTTTTCGGGATCTGGTGTTTATGTCACTGAGAAATCGGGAAACTCATATCCCCCGTTTACAAGATCAAGTGAAGTCTCCCGGCTTCTTGTATTGAGGCTACAACTGCACAGGCGCATAAAGTATTTATTTTACACATTAACGATTAGTTAGTGTCAGCGTTATGTGTCAGTATTAGCTACAGAGCTAGTTTTCAACTGTTGTCCCTGGGCACGGTGTATAATACCAACCAAAGCACCTATAATAGAAGTTTATTTAGTGAATTTAGTAAAATATAAAAGTCAAAGCTACATACAGTATAACACAGCATTAGTTCACAACATTTTTTACAACTTTTAAAGGTTAGTTCTTGGAATAAGGAAAAAGACAGATCACATGCATGGGCAGGTCATGCACCTCGAAACAGAAGACAGAAATCTTCTGAAAAAAACAGAAATACTGTCATCTACATCAATAAGATTCAGAGAAATAAGGATTAGTGTCAGCGTTTTTAATAGCATTATTAGCCAAACAACTAAACTTACCATGAGTGTAATCATCTTCGAAGCATCGACCTCTTTGTCTGTGTCAGAGGAGGACGATGGCCCAGGCTTTCATCCATGAGTTTGAACAAGACAGGAGTACCGTCACTTATCGTCATCTTCTGTTTCGCCTCATTTCTTTTTCTTTTTTTAAGTTTTCGCATCGAGCGCAAAACCAGCAGCGACAGTTTGACATAAATCAGCATTATGATGCTTCTTTCCATCTAAAATGTTGACCAGGTTTAGTTTAGGGTCAATATAAAACATTCTCCGTGACGAAATGTCATTGCATGTGTCAATGCATTCGGAAGAGGAGGGTTCAAAATGAGCCCAGCCATGTTCTTCTAGGCCTCTGGGGGCCGGTGTAAAGTCGCGTTGAAAATTAGTGTCCAAAAGGCTAAAAATAAAAACTGCTGATAAAAATGCTTTTTATCAGCAGTTTT
Organism: Lesueurigobius sanzi; assembly: GCA_900303255.1. Classification (NCBI taxonomy): domain Eukaryota; kingdom Metazoa; phylum Chordata; class Actinopteri; order Gobiiformes; family Gobiidae; genus Lesueurigobius; species Lesueurigobius sanzi. The sequence continues at coordinate 21,483 of OMNZ01059885.1, read as the reverse complement.
TATTTTTATCCGCTTTTTTTTTTTTTTTTTTTTAAAGCGGATAAAACGGGTACTATATTTTTAGTTGCTTTTTTTAGTGGGGGAGAATCCAATAGGAGCGTCTTAATATTGCGCGGAGGTCAAAGTGGTGTTATTCCGCCTAAAAATATAGTACCTGTTTTATCCGCTTAGAAAATTGACAGTTTTAATTTTGTGTAACTATACTTTGAACGTGTAACTACTGACATAGCCCTATTTAAATAGGGGAAACTTGGAAGAGATCCGTGGCTTCTACATTTGGCCCCAAGGGACGATACTGTAGAGTCAAAATGCTAACACCGTCGTTTTATGGGACAGACGCCAGGCACAAAGACGAGGCAGCCAAGCATCGCCTCATCTAAGCCCAGGTTAGAACATATGTAAGCATGTAAAAGCGCTGAACTATTCCTTTAACTGAATTGATAATCAAAGTGAATCGATATCCAGCCCTACTCAAAAAGATTAATATTCTGAAATCAAGTAATTTAAACCCATGCTTGGTTTGTTGTTTTTGTAGTGTATTGGCCTATTCACCTAAGTGTTTGGAGATGTTTCGTTCAGAACAAACAAAAATACATCTGTACAAATGTAAAATGTCTTTGGCGAGCTACTTGGAAAGGGCTCCCGAGCTACTGGTTGGAGATCCCTAACGTAGAATAAAACTGTGACATCAGCCTGCCCAGGGACTGCAGGTGGATATGAGCATTGTTACTATAACCTGGTACAATGCATCTTTCCTTTGTGTCAATGTTAAAATACATGCCATAACCCACATGAATGACCAGACATATTTGGGCTCACTTCGTTCCGTGACATCATTAAAAATGCACTCCATAAACCCCATCCGCGCTTGTCTTTGCGCTGTCTGGACCAACCGAGGCATGAAAGTACAAGCCGTGTTCTTGCCAGACTGTGAATGTGGGCCATGGCTCTCCTCATTGTCAGCGGTGAATCTATACGCTGTATGAAGTGAACATGTGTGCCTTCGAAGCCAGACAAGTGCTCTCCATATGGTAGCGATCGTCTGAAGTCCGCCTGACCTACATCGGCCTGTGCCACCCTTGGACAGCACTCCACTGTGCCCTGGGAGACAAAAAGACATGTATTGGATTTGGTCTTTACATCGATTAAAGCCTCAAAAGAAACCAGTCGATAGCTACAGGGCCCACAGCGCGATTTGGTCCCATTTTTGTGTCATCTTTAGTGCAGTCCTATGTGCAGAAAGTGAGTCATAATGATGTCAGTGTGCTTGATAGCAGTCTATAGTCTCGAACACAAAACCCAGCTGTATTAAAGGAACAGGCATCACATACTGTATATATTGTACAATTCAATATTTCAGTACAAGATGAAAAAAAGGTACTTTTAAAATGTGTGCTAGTATGCTTGATTGTAGTTGAATGTAGAAAAAATCAATATTTTGACAGAGACACAAGTGCATACTTACCGACACGAATGAATTATTGAAAATGTCTGTTCTATTATTGTTATTACTGTACACTGCATTGGCCTTTTTAATCAATTCAACAACTTTACTATTGGCTGTCTCATGATGCTGCATGATCGGAGAACAAATAGCCACATTGAACAATATAACAAATTGAATATTCCATTGAATTTATACAAAAACATAGTACATTTAGCCTTTAGTACAAAGAGAGGTGGGACCTACAGATAAACTCTTACTGGTCTTTGGGTGAAGAGTGACACGTCCTATACACTCCAACTACAGCAGGGGTGGCCAAAGTGTGGCCCCGGGGGCCAAATGCGGCCCTCACACCAATGTTTGGTGGCCCACAAGCTTCTTGTTGAATTCGCACACATCGCCATAGATCAGTGGTTCCCAACCTTTTCTCCTATAGAAGCCCCCTGTTCAGGCTGGAAACATGTGCCCCAGTCCAAAACCGCAGGCCTCCTGAATGCATTAAAATGTAAAAAATGTGTCCAAATAGGATTTATTTCCAACCAATAAACAGAATTTGGAGTGTTTTCTGCACATGCTTTGGTTGCACATGGTTGGGAATCACTGCCATAGATTATACTTTTTCTAATAGTTTAGCAATTCTGCACAATCAAACTCTCAAAAACGACCATGTTATTGTGAGACAGAGCTTGCCTTAAGATTCCAGACTAAATACAGGTCAGGGAACAGGTTTACACCTCTGCTAAATGAACCCAGTTGAATATTTGACTGCACTGATCTCCGATCTGTGGCCCTCCATGCCAGATACACTTCAATATGCGGCCCTCTATGAAAAAAGTTTGGACATCCCTGAACTACAGAGTACAGATGAAGAATCTTTGCCCACAATGAAATAAAACAATACATTTAAACTGGTTTCTATACATTATTCATATTTAGTTGTCAAAATATATTGGCAATTTTGGCCATTTTTACACATAAAATGCATTATTTTTTATGAAAACTGTAAATGTCATAAAACATTTTGGCAGCAACAGTAACATTTTTAAATTGATACCTTTTTGTTTTGTTTTTACTATTCAGCAGAAGTGTCTCTCCTTAAGAAAATCATGCTGAACTTTGGCGTTCTTTTTCAGGCTGTTTGCATAAAGCAGATGGAAGACTTCAGTGATTTTGTGACATACTGTGGCTCCTAGCGAAATGGATTGTCGCCTAATAATTTTTTACTGTCCTGGTCTTTTTTTGTGTTTTCATGTCAGTGAGCCAAACATGAATTTCTACTTCCGGGAGACAATAAAGCTATTCTATTCTATTCTATAATGCGATTTGATAACAATTTGGTTCATATATCGCACAGCCATACTTTCTAACTCTCATGTGTCCTCTCTCTCTTCACCAGGAGGTCTCCAGCCGCCACCACGCAGCCCCCCATCACCAGAGTGTGTCTCCCAGGTAAGGCTTTCCCCTCCGCCCTCATCCTGCTACGTGTCCGACCTCTGCTCTGTTTCGCTCCAAAACACCATCACGCGCATATTATCCAGCCTCGAATGTGCGTACGTGCTGATTCCCACTGTTTTCCCTCCCGTCTGTCCGCACGCGCCTTGTCCCGATCCAGACGGCTTTGTCACTGAGATCGTTAGCACAATTGGGATGGATGGCCTTGACATTTACTTAGGCCGCTAATGCTGCGCTTTAAAGGCAAAGATAACAGACAGGCTTGTTCCGCCATTTTTCACCACTTGTTGTGACTTACAGCAGCTGGTGGGGGGCTCGGATCACGGGGCGCAGTACACGCAGCGGCCAGCGGGGGGCGGTGTGCGCAGATGATGCTGAAAAGGAGGAGAGGAGGGTTATTCAGGAGAGACTTTTTGAAGAAATGGTGCTTCTGAGAGTAGCTTTGTCACATAGTCCGGTTTACTTTGATGTGAATTTTGTTTTGGTTAAAACTTACTGTTGTGTTTCTCATACTTTAGCTTCAAATATCTCTTACTTTTTCCAGTTTTAAGGTGAGACACTGCAGGTAAATAGAAATGTAAATCAATCAATTTGAAACTTTTTTTGTACATTACTGACATGTGAGGGGAAAATATTGTACGTTCTGTGATTTTTCTTTTAAAATAAGCCATTTTATGCATAAAAAATTGGCAAAATTGCATATATTTTTGTCAAAGAAATGTAAATAAGGGGTAGAGCTATGTTTTAATGCAGGGGTCCCCAACTGGCTGACCTCCAGAGGTTTTAGCCCGCACCACAAAGCTCAATCCTTCAATACTCATAATTGAACTACTAATTAACAAAATAATTACCAAAGTAAGACGATTGCTAAATTTCTCTGTATTTTAAATAAATGCTAGTATTTAACACTGCTAATTTCAATCATACAAATGTCTGGAGTCAGACCCCAAACGGAGCATGAGGTAAAGTTTGTGGACCTCGAGCAGTTTTAGTTGGGGACCCCTCTCTTAATGCACAGTTTAATTTTATTGATATATTAGTTACAACGTTTTTAGATTCACTGTCCTGAACAAATTAGCAAATAGTATTTTCTTTTTTTTTCCAAGCAAAAAGCGTGGCACAAGGTCAATCTTGCTGTGTAGATGTGATTACTTTCCTTGTTTGCTTTGGTGCCACCGGCTGGATTCTGGTGATATAAGTACTAAGTGTTATATACTGTATAGGCAATTGCTGTTTTCAAGATGTATTTTGGGTAAATAGCAGAAGTCAACATGAAACAACCAAAGCAAACAGGATTCAATAAAAACTACGTGAATAAAGTGAAATACTACTGCAGGGACAACGTTATAACATAAAGTCACTTCTTGAAAAAGGCTTGTTGGAGCCGATTCGCCTGGAAGAAACCAGCAACATGTTTTAAAAGATTTGAATACACTAGCCCAGTACAATAAAGGCTTTTTAGAAAATGTAAATAGAGAATTACAATGTGGGAGGAGTGCCTTGGTTCTTCGTTTTTCTCTTATGTTTCTGTTGCCCAAACGCCAAAGAGCACCTTGCATGATATGTCACCTTTAAGGATAGTTTTGGGGCATTGCTATAGTGCTATGCCAAAGTGATACCCATGTATACCCATTTAAATAAAAAAGCAGTGCAGTTAAGCAGCGTAATTAATCCAAAATGTAACTATTTTCAGTGGGTTCCTGTGTTTTGAATGTGGTCATATGTTGTGATAGCTTTATCCTCACTTAAGTATAATATCTTGTTGCACAATCCAAAGGCAGTCTTTTGCATGTGATGAAATGAGGCTGTTGACTGCATGGATGTTTACTGGGTTTGCTGTGGCCTAATGGGAGATGTGCTATTTATAGATGGGCTGAATTTACAGTGGTTTGTGCTGCTGCTGCTGGTTTGAAGTAAACAAGAAAATGGTCTCAAGGCGTTTGTGGTGCGGATGTGTAGTGGACACTTGGAGACACTGAGATGACGATCATGTAGTTCTGATGTAAGGTCAAGGTCCGCTGTTTGGTCCAGAAATACCAGGGAAGTTTGGGATCACAAAACGGTAAATGGAATATCAAGAGAAGATTGGCTATTTGGAGCTGCACAGTGCCTGCCCCAAAACCTGCCATGGTTAAGAGGTTGATTCGCTTTTCTCAACGACTTAAAAAGTGGACAAATAAATTGGAATCTAACCAGTTATATGATAAATCGTGGTCGTAAACACACATTTTCATGGAGATTATTTCCTGGACACGTACTGTACTACTAAGTATTTTGTATTTTTCTTAAGTGTAGTTTTTACAATAGTCTTTTTTGTCTATGGAGTTATTGCCTAAAAGGACTATATCCTTTAAAGTTAAATAATATGTTTTATTTTATTATGTAAAGCCTATGTTTATAGAAGATAAATCAAAATAATTCCTAGATTTACCAAAAGCGTTCAATACTATTGATTTTTGAAATTTTAGTTATCAAACTGCAGCATTATGGTTCAGAATCGGAAAGGGAGCAGTATGTTCAAATAAACAATAGCAAATCTAAACGTAAAATTATTACACGTGGAGTTCCCCAGGGCTCCATATTAGGACCACTGCTTTGTTATTTTATACGTAAATTACTTTATAAATTCATCAAATATCTTCCATAAGGTAACTTTTGCTGACAACACAAATATCTTCTTGTCACACAAGAATCTTGACAGCTTATCAAAACTTGTAAATGAGGAACTAGTCAAAATTTAGAGGAGCTCAACAGTTCCACAGGAAATGACGTCACCTCCACTTTTTTCCCCACAACATTGAATTGAACTCAATAAGACGCCATTAATAAACAGGTTCATCTATCTATCCATAGCAGTGTCCTCAGTGATATTATATGCTACAGCTCCATCCAGCAGTAGGCAGGCAGACAAAGACAGATGAGTTAGAGTGAAACAAATGCATGAACCTCAGTAACCCCTCGATGCATAACACTGAGAGTAACCAACATCTACGAACTTCAAAGTAGTCAATTCAGAGTGAAACTCCAGACCTTTACAAACAACTATTCAGCACAAAGCCAGACCACACTAGTGTTTCACTTTTCTCAGATTAACTTGATAAACATGCATCTTGCTTGTGTGCAGAAGCTGGAGTGCATTTGATGAGGTGTACATTTTGTTGACAAAGTATATTCTGTGTTTTTACTCTTACTTACTCACACTCTGAGGTTTCTTACAGTAGTATTTGTAGCTTTCTGAGAGAGACTATTGGACTTTTAAACAGAAGAAGAGCATGCAAACACACACATATATGAAAACACACCATGCACACAGACTTTATACAGGTGGACAACACAGAGAAGGTCCTATACCTTTATGTGTTTATGTGTTGTTGTTTTTTACAACAATGGAAGAGAGAACTAAAGTTTAATAAGTTTAATAGAGTCCATACCTACTCACAACATTCCTATTGTAACATCCCAATCCTTCACATCTGGGATGTAAAAGGCAGTTTCGGATCACAATACTCACAAAGAAAAACAGTACCGTATTTTACGGACTATAAGTGGCACTCATAGTTTGACTTGTCCTAAGGTGCGACTTATTTATTAACATACAGTATATCATTTCATATATTTCATATATGTTCGTTATTTTCACACTGATTCTGTCCTTTATGCTAGTTATCTGAATAACTGTTAATGTTATGGTACCTATTGAGTTTGTTGTTTATGCTTCTACATAAACTGGCTGAATAACCATCCATGTGTTACGTTAGCGTACTGTACACTTATTCAGCCTGTTGTTCTCTATTGTTATTATTATAACTTGCCTTTCAAGATGAAATGTTAGAAATAGAAAGAAATACAAAACTTTATTGTCTACCAAGGTAGAAATTCATCTTTTGCTCACCGACACATAAAAACACAAAGACCGTACAAACATGCCTAGTAGATCTAACAGATAAAAATACTAAATTTATAGAAATAATTTTCTTCTCTTGGTCTCGGATTTTGCACTCACAAAATTTGGGGAGGGGATAATACATTTCCCCCCAAAAATGCGACTTATCATAGTCAGTGCAACTTATGTTTTTTTCTTCTTCATTATGCATTTTTTGGCTGGTCATTTCCTGACTTTTTGCACCTCCCCCGTGTGATCTTAAGAGCTGTTGTAACGAGTAACTTATCTTAGAAGAAATTACATTTAAGTATAAAAACAAACAAACAAGAAACAGGGAATCAGTGTTAACATCTGAAAGTGACAAATAGCAAATAGTGAATAAGAACTCGCACATCCTCTTTTTACACACACTCCCACTCTCTTGTTTATTGTATCTATTGCACAATGCTTCTATTACATTATTTTTCATTGCACTGATCCCTGTTACACTGATGTCATCTCTGTGCATCTAATTATATTTTATACTATATGTATCAATTAGACAAATAGACAATTCCAGCTTTTCCCCCCCCAACAACTAGTAAGCAAAATGTTGTCATCCCTCATCCCTGCGAAGAACTGGGATGTTAGAAATGTGTTTGGAAAGTTCGGAATGATTTTGGACACAATATATACTTTACAAACAATGAAATCAAACTAAGTGACCCCCCCGAAAAGGTATAGGACCTTTCACAGTCATTTCATCTGCACAACCTTTGCAGTTTGAACAAGTTTCCAGACTTTTAAACTCATGGCCTGCTCATTGCCACATTCGTCAGTCTGAGACACCAGCCCTGTGCTCCTTGGCTGTTGTGTTGCACTAGAGGAAGCTGATTAAGGCTGATGTGACTTTGATACAGTCAGTAAGCGTGTGCAGCGGTGGGTGTTCCTGCGGCTCTCATTGACGTCAGCGGGCCGTGTGTGGCTGCTGCTGCCTTCCTCTCGCAGCAGATGGGCCCACACTGACTTCCTCCTGGAGAACCGCAGCCTGTCAGGTGCCTCCTTAGCCCCACACGAGTCAACGGGTTTAACACCATGCACAGACTCAGTGTAGCGTGAGCGAGAAACGCATGGTGAACGCTCGTGCCAGAGAGAGGAGTTTGTCTTATTGCATGGATTGCAGTAGACTCTTTGAGAGACTGTTTATTATAACAGTGCGGTTTTACGACACTGTCCGGCACCAAAAAAATGCCATATGCACACCGGACCACACCGGACCACCTTTAGCTTTGATTACTGCACCATTCGCTGTGGCATTGTTTCAAAAAGCTTCTGCAAAGTCCAAACATTTATTTCCATCCGATGTTGCATTTGTTATTCAAGATCTTGTATTGATGGTGGAGAGTGTGACCACTGCACAAAGCCATCCCCAGCACATCCCAATAATTCTCAGGGGAGTTAAGATCTGTGTGATTATGTCTCATCCTCCCTGAACAACTCTTTTACTATGTGAGCCCAATGAATCCTGGTAAATACGCCCGTGCCATCAGGGAAGAAGAATCCATTGATGAAATAACCTGGTCATTGTTATTCCATGGATGTTCATGAAATCAGCTGATCCTTTGGGCCCGTAGTGTTGCTGAATCTAGATATATTTGCTGAGTTAAATCCAGGTTGCTACTTTTTCTTTGGCCAGGCAGTGTATGTAAAGATTTACTAGACATTATGCACAAATGTTTAACTCAAGCTGTGTACTCCTGCAAAAACTAACTATCGCAAATTTAAATCCGAATAATGCATTGTTTTGTTGGTTTCTCACATAAAGAATAATGGAATAAAAGTTTAGAAAGATTAATATCTTATGGATATATGCAGTGATGGTTGAAGTACTTCATTTCATTAAGGGAAGGGGAATCTAATGCTTTTCACATGACACGAGTCACCCAAAGCGCTTCATACAAGTTGGGGTCATTCACTCTCTGGTGTAGACTGACAGAGGCTGCACACAACTCACACGCTACATCACACCGGCAATGGGTGAAGTGCCTTGCCCAAGCACACAATGACTTTGAACCCTGATCTTTTGACCATTAGACGACCTGCTCTTTCATCAGAGATATTACTCCATTAAGGAAAACCTGCACATCTGCACAGCACCACCTACTGTTCTGGAGTGTGCATCATAAGGCTTTTAAATAGGATAAAATATTATGCTAGGTTTACACTATTTACTTTGGAGCCTTTATAGAAATGTTGCAGAATAGAAAGTATTACATTATATTATATTGTTTGAGCTGTTTATTTGAGCTGTTTACATTCTTATTCTTACAGGGTTATAACATTGCATTATAAGGGCTCAAAAGGAGTAGGCTGAAGCTTATGATATCCTACCCCTTATTCATCATTATATTTAACTTGTGCTTACATACTCAGTGGTAACATAGCAAAACATAACATTGTCTTTTGTTCAGTTGTTATGTCTTTGGCTTTAAACATTGTATATTTGTTCCTGAGTTTAACAATGCGTTACTCAATGTAATAGGATTGATCCATAGACAACATTTGAGTTCAGAGAGGGGCACCCACCGAGACTCATGCTTTATTTATTTATTTTTCTTTATTTATTTCAAATGTATTGGAGTGGAACAGTTCTACTTAACTCAGCTGAAGCACAGCCCTCGAATAAATGTACTTTGTTACTGACTGCCTATAGTATGTACCACAGTGCATAGTATTATTACAGGATGAGTATCTTCACTGACGCCCACTCATTTTTCTTGACGCAGATAGGGATATATTTAAATAATTTTACTTCCTCTCACTTCATTTCATTTGCTGCGTGTGCGCTGTGTATTGTTGCACCGACATGAATATTATGCACAGATGGTCTAGTTACTGTACCGACTTTGGTTTGTCGTGCACGGCTCACCGCAGACATTTCACGACACGCTTCGGTGCCCCATAAGTGCTGCCTGCAAAGCTTTACGTATCTGTGCAAAAAAGGTCTACACACTGTATATACGCAGTAGATGAATGACTAAAATGTTGTTTTAGATCAGCAGAATCATATTGTAGAAAACCATGCACGATACAGTGGTGAATTTCTCCATTGTGAGATCAATAAAGTATTATATTATCTTATCTTATCTTAGGGCTGCGATTCAGAGTGAAAATTGAACTTTGCTGTGTCACATTTTAAAAAGAGTTTGCTATATTCTGCATGTTGTCACTTCACAATGAATGTAGAATTATTTGTGGTTCTTAGCTTTCACCTTATAAACTCACAAGACAAGTTAGTGACACTTAAGATAGAGTTTGTCACCTGTCTCTTAGCAAGCAGTTTTATTCTCGCTCAGAATTAGTTTTCTACTTTTATTTTCATTTTTAGTTGTGTTTTGTTTCATCCGTACACGTCCGAGTAATCTTTCCTCTTAAAGGAACAGGCCACCGTTTTTCCATTCTTCCATTCTTAGCCTTCTTAGCATATTCCTATGGATCCAAACAGGGGTTGGATCCAAGGGAGAGGCTAAATGCTAACAACATATTTGGTCTTTGTACATGACCTCAGCCTGTTCCGCAACAAATTTTCCAAATCCATATCTTCACCCGATTCATTTTGATCGCTACAACATTCAAACTGCCTTCACCATGATCAGCAGTTATTTGTTTTCTTCATTTCATCTGCGTGACTCCTCTGTGCTAAATATGTTCAGCAAAAGCACGATCTTTAGTGATTGAATTGGCCGTTTCGTTGTCCCTCTGTGAAAAGCCCTGCCAGATATGGGTTTAAAACTAGCCATTTTGCCCTAGCCAAGAATCACACTACAATAAATAAATCTTCTTATCTAATATTATTGATTCATGCAGCCAGCACATTCCCGTTTAAAATCCCCTTACTCTCCAGGCTGGCGGTTTCCCATGATCTCATATGGGGTCACCTTATTACCACAATGGGTCCTGCACATCTGCCGCTTATGTGTAGGTTTTTCCCTTCGCATACGTCCATTCTTCTGTCTGTCTATTGGCTCAATTCATTGGGGGAAAATGCAGGAAGTGATGCGCAGGAAGTGGACATCAGCCTGTTCCTGTTTTGATGTCTGGGCCAGTAGAGTTTTTTTTTTTTTTTGACGGAAGCCTTAGAGAAGAAGGTGTGAGTGAGTGTATGGCCTGGTATGTGTGTCCATTGTGTGAAAGTCAGAGGAAAATAGGGAAAATAGGATGCAGAAAAACAAAGGCCCATTGTCTGGACCACACTCCACAAACAGGCCGCATGGACAGTGTTGACAGTGTTGTAACACAAACAGGTAACACATAAAGGTGCACTATGTCACTTTTCAAGTCAACAAGAAAAAAAGCATTTTAGGGTTTCTGGTAAGTTTCTGGTACAAAACCCTAAAAACAATTGATCCTGGCGTGAAGTACTTAATTTTAAAGCTTGAGTAAAAGTACAGATACCACTGGTCAAATATTACTCCTATAAAAGTGAATAAAAGTATTCAAAGTAAAAGTACATTTCATTTTAAATGAGTTTTGTGAATCATAACTTTAGTAGTAGTAGTAGTAGTTGTTGTAGTCTTTATTTTGAATTATGTTCATTACTTGGATACATGGTGCAATAAAAAAAATCATTCAAGTTATAAATTGAAAAGGAGTAGGCAGATGTTCAAAAAAATGAAATATATAAATATACAATACTTCTGAAGATGTATAACGATAATGACCTGGGCCTAGGTTGGATTCAGGCAGAATGTGCACAGGGTTGGGTCAGGTCAGGCTGGATCATTTTCAGCTTAATCTAAGCTCTAAGAAGGCGCCTGTGATTTGATTTTAGTGAAATTCTTTAAAAGAATTTATTTTAGCAGAGTTGATTTTGTGTCAGGGAAGTGTGCGCAGCGGTGCCAAACCGCAAACTTCAATTTGTGCACAAACTGTCTGCTTATAAACTTCCCTTGTTGTTGTCCTTAGGCAGGTGTCTTTATATTAAAACTATTGTACAAATGTATCTAATTACCTGAGTTTAGATGCAATAATTTAACAGTTAATGCCCCCCAGTGCCCCCTAGAACCTGAGTTCCTCTGCTCCACCCCTGCTGCAAAGCCGCTCACTGGCTCAAACACCACTTTCGCTTCCCTCTCTCACTCTGTGCTGTGAGGACAAGCTCCAGAGAACACTACAGGCTACAGAGAACACTGCACAGACTGCAAAGGTGTTGTCAGAGTATGAACTCATGTTTTCTAATACATTTATTACATTAGGTCTGTTGTATGAACGGGGAAACGTGGTGCACAGGCATCACTCCGAGCTCCGTGCGTTCATCATTGTCCGCACTGAACTGTAACTCTTCCTCATCGTTGAATTAAAAGGCACTTGTGAAGTGCATCAAAAAACAACAGTGCAAATACTGTGTAATGTCATCCAATCAGTCATCAATGTGATGCCCCTCGAAGCTCCTGGTGCCCCTCGCACAGTCCGTTACCAGCGTATGGGAAGCGTCGGCACTGATTGTTGTATATTTAGCCCTGTGTCATAAACGTGGCACTTCTTCGTGAAGCGATGGGCCACGCGGCCCTCGCCATATACTGTACCTACTCTATTTGTTAGTTGGGCTATAAATAAGGTCAACAGTATTTGGCATTTCTGCTACACACCACACACCATGTTAATGCTTTTATTTTGACCAATAAATACACACAGAATCCTGATTCAAATTCAGATAACTGTATTTATCCCACTAGGGGAAATTCATTTAGAGCAGCTCAGAAACAATGTGAAAAAAATACAGACAAGAGACAAAAGACAAAAGACAAGGGACGAAAGTGGAGCTCATCAAATGGACTAAAAGAATGGAACGTTTGTGTCAATGGTTCTTTTAAAACGGTTCTTTTATGGACAGAGATCTTCTTTCACACGGATGTACAAAAATATGAGGTTATAAAAACATCAGGGCATGTGTGGATTTGGCCTTATACTCTGCACAAAATAACAGTAAGAGAAAAGTGCTGCGTGGGTGTTCAAAAATAGTCATTGTCTGCATTGTAAAAATGTCTAAACAGTCTTACTATACAGATATTCCCTATTATCATTTTGCTACTTTGATTACTCGTGGAATTTCTGCATCAAATTATTCTCAAGTAATCTATATATATAGTACATTGATACATTACACTCCAGAAGCACTGTGCAGCTGCATCTGGTTTGTATTTTGCATAATATAATGAAATAATTGAATACTAGAATATTTAGTACATAACTGAGTACACATTTCTATGTTTCAATTAAGGAAAAATTGGTCTGAGTACTTGTTAACAAATGCATATAATAAATATGAAACACAAGATTCCCATTATACCCTTTGACGGTACTTTTGTTACGCTTTAACTTGTTTTTGTCCCATGGCTTGTCCAAATGTGTCCTTTAAACCGATTGGAACCCAGACATTAGTTTCTTGTATTTACTTTTTTCAGGCGAGCCAACAGGGCGCCCCTTGTCATCCCAAATTTCCCCATAACTGTCAATAAAATCCTGATTGCTCACAACAATGCTCCGACCAGCACCAGCATACCCTCATGCTCTCTATTGAATTACATGTCCTTTGTATAATATCGCCCCCAATTGGCGGCATTATTAAATCATTGTATTAGCTTTACATAACAAACCCCCCGTAACACAATTATCTCGGGTTGAGTAACAGTTTGATTTCGGCCTTTGTCCTGTTCTATTTATCATCCAATAAAAATGCATGGAATCCAGACAGTCAAATTTTGATATAAAACTATTGCGCCAATGTCTTCACGCTGGCTCTTGCCAAACACAGTGCGCAACGATGGGGGTTATGCAATGCGGGCCAATCTAATCTAAGCTTACACTATTGAATGGTTAGTGGAAATATCCGGTCGGCCGAGCATGCCCCAAATTAATTACCTAATGTGCTCTACAGTTTCACATCGCAAATATGTTGTTTTCTCCAGTGTCAAGGGCAATCGGCGGAGTGTCTGCCCGACGTCACTCGGCCGCATGGTGGGATAATTACTACAGGTCTGTTTACAAGATGCTGGAGATATGAGTTACATAGTGTTCAGTTGCCTCGTTGCGCAGAGTATGTGGGTCGTGTGTTAGCATTGTTTGTCGGGGCCGAATCGTTCCAGAAAGGATCCAGTGTGTATGACTTTAGTGTGACCATTTGTGATATTTTACCAGTGGTGGTAGGTAGAAGTAGTGGAAGTAAAAGTACAGATACGTACATACTGGTCAAATATTACTCCAATGAATGTAAAAAAGTCCTCTAAACTTGGTGGTTTGATGCCTGTTTTAAGAGAGTAATACATACACGAAGAATGTAAAATACTATAGGCTGTAATAGTATCAAACTATACTCCATCTCCCTGTGTGACCTACGTAAGACCAAAAGATTAAAATCACTGCCGGCTCATACAGTAAGTGCTAGTATTTATTTTGGCAATAGATCTTACACAGTGTGATGGCTATAAATCAGTTAAATAATGAAACAAGGTTTTATTACTGTTATTTTGCGACAATGGTGTCCTTCCACGCCCGTGTGTAATGATGAATAATGAAAGGTATAAAGGCTGTTATTTGTTTTGATTGCTCCCTCTTCACGTCATCGCAGTGAACAGGTTAGTGAGGTCTGTGCACACATGTGTTTTGGCTTTTTCCAGATGACACAACTATAATCCCCAACGCTCAGGAAATATACTGATGTGAGAACGGCTGAGAAGTTGGCCCCCGCTTCCTGCTCGGGACGTCCCATGTGGGGCTATAGGCTGTCATACAGGATACAGAAGAGCCAAAGGGCGCTCCAACTGCTCTGAACTTGCCGATTTCTCAATGCGTGTGCGCTTCTCCAGCAGGAGAGGTGGGAGAGTAGCCTCGGTGTTCAAGGATATGGTTCTTTCATACAGCAAAATATTGTGTTTTTTTTATTGATTTCTAGACACACACGGGTGAATTATAATTTGGTGCCTGACCCGATCTGACTTGGGACTGTTGAAGTGTGCTGGTCACCACCAATCACACACCCAAGAAGGGGACATTTGATTGTAGAACTTGAACTGCAGGTTTAGGTGACATAAAAAAGCATATACAAATTTACAAATATTAAAATAAGGTGTAATAACTACAAATTGCCACATCTGATGATACTTTTCTTCATTAAGTTTTGTTACTTATGGGTTTGTAAACATGCATTTCATAGCATATAAATGATAACACAAAAGTGGTTGCGTGAAGCCATTTATTTTGTCAGAGAGTCATGTATTTCAGCTGATGTGCGTTTTTCTTTGCTCCTGAACAACTTTCCTGCAGTTGTGGAAGGTCATGTAAACGTTAGATCAGGTACATTTGAGTAGTTTCTGTTTCATTATGATTTCAAAAGAGTAAACTCAGTTCTTTGGCAACAAATGGCTTTGCATAACCACTAACCATGAGTGTTATCATTCATATTCTATGAAAAATGGCCAAAAGATTAAAAGGGTATGCAGACATTTGGCCACAACTGTATCTAACAATAGATAGATTACTTTAGATAGATAGATAAACTTTCTTGCCATGTTCCATAGTAAATTAGTCCTGATTCTTGGTTCATATTAGGCTAGGTTCATGTTAAGAAATGTGTCCTCTGCATTTCACCTATTCTTTGATGCTGGGGCAATAAGAAGCAGGGGGGCAGCTAGGACCCATTTCCACCTATATTCACCTATTGTGCATATTTTGGGGTGTTGGTGCAAACGTGGCATCCGAAGAAACCCTTCAGACATGGGGAGAACATGCAAAACCTCACACAGAAAGACCTACACTGATTTGCTGTGAGGCAAGAGCACTAACCACAGCCACAGTGCATTCATCCTATTACACTGTGCTGTAAAGTAAAGCGCTAACAAAATGTTAAGAATATAACAATAACATTCATGTTTTATTCTAAACATTTTAAAGCTAATTTTATCGGGGGTGTTAACAAGTTTGCCCATTGTCCCTCTAACTATTGTTTCTGTGTTGGTGCGAGCCTTGTAGCACCATCTTGACATTTAGCCTGCCACCAGGCCCTATACGTGCGCTTTTGAAAAAGCCCCACGCAGGTGTCAACACTCCACAATGCATGTGTGCACATCGGTGTATGTGAAAAAGCTTCAGACAATGCAGCAATGTTACGTAATGAGCTAAGAAAACAAGCATGTGCTGCCTCCGTATGTGCTATACGTGTGTTTCATGCTGGAAACGGCTCGTCTTGTGCGTTTAAAAATAACCAGGATTTATTATGGAAGATGTTGCTTGTACAGCTATGAGTTATTTGACATATCTACAAATCAAAAAGGATTCTATGCTGTTTTTACTTTCAAGCAACTATGGTATTGTTACAAATTCTGTGTATTTGGAGATGCATTATTGAAAGTTATTTGCAATAGTTGAAGTATCAGTACCCTTGCAGTAGGAGTACGGTTGAAGTTAAAGGAAGTATGTACGGATTAAAAAAGGTGCTGGCAATCACAAGTCGACCTGTATTGCCATATTATGAGCATTGAGCACATAAGTTAATGGAGTCTTGTGCTATCACCAATTACGACTTGATTGTGAAGGGGTGCTGGGGTTAGCAAGTATTTAGATCAGACTTAGAACAATTTATGTTTACTGCAAATTAGTTTTAGCCATTGGATCTGGCACCTCAAAGTTTGGGACTTTTTTCCTCCTGCTTTCTGCTCGAATAATCGGCTTGAGATCCTAACACATAAAACTTTTATATCATGTCACTGTTAATCAAGTGAAAAAAGCACATCTCTTATCTCTTACACAAACATTAATATTGTCATTTGCCAAATTCATATTAGACCTGGAACATTTACCTCATATCTGGAGAAACAGATTGGTAATATTAATGAAATCTTTACAATGCATCATGAATACATACAGCACAGCGTCTATGGGAACGCCCACAAATGGTGACATTGGAAGATGCTGTGTAAAAAAGTAAGCTTCATGCTACGTGCTCACAGCTAGCTTTGAGTGCAGTTTTTTTTTTTCACTTCTAGTGGACAATCTGTTGTGGCAAAACATTCATAAGGAGTCAGTTTTGATCTTAACTTCAGTTGTGTGTGCTAAATATGCTCATAGTCTGCCAGAAAACGTCTTTAACGAGTTTCCATAACAGACTTCCTTCCCCCTCGCTAAGCCACGCCCCCTGATGTGACGCGTTGATGTCTGTATACCATACCATACCATTAAATTTACTCTCCACAGTTTTCTTTGTAAGTCAAAAGGGCAGACCAAGAAAACCACTCCGGTAGAATCTGTCTTCATGTTATCCAAGAACATCCCTGGCTAATCCACTGATCCCATTCGGAGCGAGCGGAGAAGCTCCAAATCCCATAAATCAAACACAACCCACTTCATATTTCATGATAAGTGTTTCCTTTACTGAACACACCATCCCTTATAAGGCATAACTGTGTCATCTCTATTTGCCGCATGTAAACCCAGGAATCCAGTGGAGAGCGCAACATCAATCTCTTTATTGATGTTTTTTAATATAGGTTCAGGCAAATGGCTGTCAACATGTCAACAGTGCGTGCTGCGTGCCAAGGTGAGCCGCCGCGGTGGGAGTGAGGACAGGAGAGGTAGGAGATAGGAGACAGGATGAAAGGAGAGGAGACACGGGGGAGGCAGGGGTCACCGTTTTGGATAAACTTTAAGGAGCTGTTGAGTGTGAGCATGGCCAAGCTAAATACCTTTCAGATTCTTTGACTTGACATAGCACAGAATATTGGAGAATGAAGAGGTTGTGCTCACGTTATAGAATTCTGTTTCAGGTGGAGCAGGTGCCAATGCAACTCTGTGGGACAGAAACAGTTTTTGAAAGAAATTTCCAAATAGAAAATGCAATATAGTGTCACTGTCTTAAAAAAGTATCCCCAATCTGGAAAACACCTACTGTACTACTGGTACTAGTTTTATGTTTTGTTTGTGTCCATGTAGTTTAAGTCAAGCTGTGTCATAACAAGACGTAAAAAAAATACTAAAATAGGAACAAATACAAGGCAAAAAAAAAGTAATTTAGTAAAGTCAGTTACCATACACTTATTTTTATTTTAGACTGTCTTTGCAAAAATGTGTAAATCCCCGTCAGGTGGAACATCTTGGTGATTTGGGATATATTGTGGTATCCTTTTTTTTGGCTATATATTGTTCAACCCTAATACAAATATAGATTTTTTTTAGATTCCTAGATATCATGAATGTAGTACTCTTATCTACTGTGAATATAAACAGTAAATCCATGTGTGTGATATTTCAGATACATTTTTCTCACATTGTAATTTCCACGCAAGTCACACCTACAGACTCTTAACTTAACAACGATTTCAGTCTCGGAGGGATTTTTCGATATCGAAGTTCTGCCTGAGTTTTGAACCCCCAAAAATGGCAAGATTTGAATTTTAAAATGGCTCTGATCTATTATTAATATTTGGAGAAAGCAACAGCATTAGTAATAGCAATAGTAAAGCCTATACAAAGATACATGACTCATAAAACTAAACTTATTCTCAATGTTCTATTTCCACTTTAAAGGGTAAATGAAGGCGTAAAAGGCAACCAAAATGTCTGTGATTATTAGAGTTTTAGTGTCTGAGCCCATAGGTTTTGGTTCAGGTACTCGCCGATACCAATAACTGAAAAATCTGTGGTATTGGTAAGTAATCTGATACCATTGGATACATCGGACCATCCCTATACTCATATTTACTGTATGTCAGCAAAAGTTTCAAATTGATATCCCTAAATACATCTGTTTTTTTTCCAAATCACCTGCAGTGTCTTAACCTACTTTACCAACAGTTAAGTCATACACTACTTTTATTCACTCATATCCGATACTAGGTTAGTCACGTGACCTGCTAAATCTAGAGACTCCTTTAGCTGTGGATGACCCAGGGCAGTGCACCTGTTTGGGACTTCTCACTGACGCAAAGCCCAAATAAAGACCATGCGAGGGGGTCACCCATGCTCTCATATCAACTACAAGTCATAGTCAAGATGAAATTATTAACATAGAACACAAACAGGGTTCTTATTAATGTTAAAATGACTATAATCCCTTGTTCCATTTCCTGCCTCAGACCGCTGTGAGGGTGACTGATGGGTGGCCCTGTGGGGCTACGTGCATTCAGGCGCCAGTTAGTGCAGAGCGACAGCCATGTTTGGATTTGTAAGTAAGTAAGTAAACTTTATTTATATAGCACCTTTCACAGACAAAGGCCACAAAGTGCTTCACAACACAGTTAAAATACATATACAAAATACAAGAATAAGACAGAATAAGAAGGCCAAGACAACACAAAATCAAAAACAGTCCAAAAGGAAACTAAGCAAAAGCTTGAACAAAAAGAAAAGTCTTAAGATTGCTTTTAAAAGTCTCAACAGAATCAATGGATCACAGAGAGAGCGGAAGATCATTCCAAAGCCTGGGAGCAACAGCCTGGAAGGATCGGTCTCCTCTGGTCCAAAAACGAGTGCGTGGAACCATCAGCAGATTCTGGTTCTTTAGACATGAGAGCCCTGGCAGGGCTGTAAGAACCATCAGCAGATTCTGGTCCT
>OMNZ01059882.1:0-15509 GCA_900303255.1 Lesueurigobius sanzi | reverse complement strand
AACAGGCCAGGGGCTTATACCGGAAGTAACAAAAATTGCAGCTTTGATTTGATAAAGCTGACTTGAACTGATAAAACAACTGTGACTTCATAAAACCATTTGTGAATTGATGAAATAAAACATTTGGCAAAACCTTGTTTTTAATCAATGAGTCATTTTACATGTATCAGTTTTTATATCAGATGTACTTTTATCACATTCCCTTCCATCAAATTCATATGGCATTTTATCAAATATTTTGTTACTTCCACCCGTCTGTGTACGACGCTCCTGCGATAAATGCAGCTGTGATTTGATAAAGACGACTTGAACTGATGAAAACGACGATTTGATGAAACCATCTGTGAATTGATGAAAAACTTTTATCAAAATGTTTTTTTATCATTATGAATCATTTTACATGTGTCAGTTTTATCAAATTCACATGGCCTTTTATCAAATATTTTTGTCACTCCCGCTCTTCATACATTTACTGGAACAGCTGTGTTAATAATAAATGCTGTGGAGACCTCTGGTGGTAAATAGAGGGGAAAAAAGGCAGAGGATTTTTTTTGTGGAAGTCAAGATTTTTTCTGAAAACATAGTATGCAATAAAAGAAAAAAAAAGAAAAATCCAAAAGCAAATTATTGTTCATTTTTATGTTTAATCTCATAAAAAAAAACACACCAAAAAAACATTTACACATCTGCAGAATTATGTTGTCTGTATTTTGCTGAATGTTAAAAACTTCAAATCAGTAACAAATGTTTATAACTGTGTCATACTGGATCCAATGCAGCATACACTCATTCTGTACCTCTAAGATAATATTTATGATGAAGCATTTGTGCTGAGAACAGTTTTACTGGACAGCTTTGACTCAGTAAATCTAGAGTGAACAGAAAGAAGACCTACAAATCTACTAGTAAATTGACTTGGACTGTAACAAAGTAATAAACGAGGAAACAATAATGTGGAGTGACCAAGCAGTTAGCCATTACAATTATATCTACAAAATAAAATGCACACCACAAAATAAATAGAGGTATCTGCACAGCATTGATTTTGGTTGGTACATGTACCAATCATATGCACAAAGCCCATAAAACACTCATTTACAACTGGGCTTTCTGTAGCAACTTAAATTAGGAGTAAAAGTATTTGACAAAACTCTCAATGAACCTATAAACAATCCTTGAACACAACATATCTTTAAATGACCTTTAAAACAAGTAGATATACATTATTATTTACAATATTCAAAATACAGGCTGTACAGTGGCTTCCAGCTATCAACGTAAAAGCTAAAGCTAACAATGGGATCGGAGACGTGACTTTATGTGCACCTCATGCACTAAGACACAATGGCCATTACACCTGCTCCCTGCAGCACAGTGAGTGGTTAAATACATTCAGCTAATACCAGCCCAAGGTGGGGATAGTATTTTTAATGTAATCCCACAGTAATAAATGCTTGATTTCACGTTGTCAATACTGATTTGTACAAAAACACTATATAATTCAGTCTAATATCAGTCTTGGCACAGTTCGAGTGTGGTTTAGTGCATACATGCATTTCCTGTAGCTTTACTAAACATTCATTTTGGTGCATGAAAGCAAATAAAGGGCAAATTCCAAGTCTGAGATCAAATGAAAGCAGTTTGGTCAACAGCAGTGTTTGGGGAGTGAACTGTATCTGACTGAAGCCCGTCAGACACACAATCAAGGGCCGCCCTGAGCTAAAAAGTAGGACTTTAAAAGGGCCAATGTCAACAATATCACCTTGTATACCTCCAGACACGGCTAACTTGAGCTTTGGTGTTCCTGGCTTTAGTAGGAAGGGGCACTGCAACATTGGCCTTCAATAGTGCAAACTCTGCTATTGTCTTGAGAACATGTGCAGCATGGAGTGAAATACTAAAGCGATTTTCTGAGTGAAGCCAAGTTTGTGTCCATCCAGCGCTGGTTGAGTTTGATGGTTTCCAAAGCCTCCTGTACACTTCTCATGTTTGAGCCACGCTCCTTCAGGCTGGAAAAGAAACTCTCCACCTGCAAAATATTAGAACATCAAATGGGTGAGATTAAATCTGAGAAAGGTTTTTTGTACATAAAAAGTAGATGTAGAAAAATAATACGGCCTACTTGAGCGAGGTGTGCCTTTGTGGAAAACTGAGAGGTAGCAGACTTGATAATTCTCTGAATTGCAAACGATCCAATAGGAAATCTATAATGAAAGGTGTAACATAGTGATAAACTCAAAGACACCATTTTAAATTAGGATGACCTTGACATGCGTGTCTTACTTTTCTATAAGCCTGTCCCAGTTTTCTTGAATAAAGTCCCAAGCAAACAAGTAGCCAGCAAACCCTTTACACATGGTGTCGATGACTAAAGGCAGCTCCTGGGTCTGAAAAATCTGTCCTCTCAGCCCTTCCTTTAAAATCCTGGACAAGGAGTAGAACCAACTTTTACATTTACTATAATGCACACAATTAATGAGCACAATGCATCACCAAATGATGCTTTGTGCCAGTCATCCTGGTTCTGAATTAGAAAAAACACTCACCATACAATCTGTCGCGGGTCTTGGGTAGAGGCCAAGCCCTTTAAGATTTTTCTTTTTTCTGAATCATATGTGGCACTGGCATGCAGTGTGAAAAGAGTAGGCCAGTCATCTGACTGTGCAGCCACATTGAAAACTACTTGTTGCAAATCTCCAGGGATGCTACAAATGAACAGAAGAGAAAGACACAAAGTAGATACGAGTTTCTTGGTCCCTTTCTGAAGAATATGACTTTATCTTACGTAGTCCCGTTGTCTGCCACATAGCTTTTGAAAATGGCTTTGGCCTGCGTTATACAGCTTGTTTCATTGAGTCTACAGGCCGTCTCCAGAAGTGCTGAGCGCAGTGCTTGTTTTGAAACACTTTCCATTTCAACCCACGTTTGGTTTATGACTAACGATCCAAACAGGCTTTGCATATACTCCTGCAGTATAGGAATCAAAGAGAACATTATGTCCGATGATATGAAGATGAAATGCACATTTTTAAAGACAAATATCGGGCACATATTTCCTAACCTTCAAACGGGCCCCAAGTTCAAACTCATGCCGCTTATCAAGCAGTCTGTAGATGGTATTGAGCTGTAACAACGCCTCTGTAATAGGAGTGGTCTCAGTCTCATTGGACAAGTATTTTAGGACCTGATGAACTTGCTGAAATGACACACGTCCCAGCCTTTTGAAAGACAAATAACATTAGTGAAATACTTCTTCTTCTACCGTTATCTCTGTGTTTGTTGAGATGGGGCTCACCTGGATAGTGCAAAAATGTTGTGTATCAATGATGTTCGATCTTCACTGGTCAGTACTTGGTAATTATTTGCCAAAGCATCACAAAGTTCAGCCCAACCATCTTTTCCATAATCAACGATGTAAAAGCCGGTATTTTTGTAATTCATCTTTAACCACTTTACTTTTCCCGGCAACTTTAATGTCCCTGAAAACAAAATAATTGATTAGGGGTCACTCCTATTGAAGTTTGTAAGTATAAAAAGGTCAAGACTGGACTCGTACCTGATTTTGTCTTAAGGGTGAAAATTTGTCTGCACTCAGGCTCCAAACTACAGCTGTTGTTTACGTAGCTCACAGGAATGTTCCACAAACTAAAGAAAGTCAATAATTGAATAGTAAAAAGTGATTTATCAGTCCTTAGGACTATCATATTAGCAGTGTAAGTGATAGAGCATACCTGGATGAACGAGTGGTATTATCAGATGTAAGTAAGAAGTGCTCCTGGGTTAGGATTACATCGTCTCCTTTGTGACTAACAGTGACCAGGGGAAAACCTTTCTGTGAAGTCCACGAGCTCATCATCTCTGACACGTTCTGAAACTGTGTGGACAGCTCCACCTAAAAACACAAAACACTTATTGATTTTCTCGCTGATATTTTTAGTCTAATGTCACCTGCTTCTGATTTTGGTAATTTGTTGTTTACAATAGCTGACTCTACTGCTGTGATATAATCTACTGTGGGGATCTGTTTGGGTGCGACTGCAAAGTTAAGACCTCTAGATAGAATGTTTTCTTCTGCCTGAGAGAGTTCTCTGTTTGAGATATTTTTGATCCAATTTCTTTTCTTTGTCTGGCTACTCTCATCCTCATTATTGAAACGTGGTTGGTTCTGTGTTATTAGACCCTGAAACCTCCTTCTGTGGCTTTCTTTACTGTTATGGTGTTCACGCAAAGTTTGTTTTTCTGTAAATTTGCAATTGCAATTGGCAATTGGCAATAACAACCTCAGAGCGAAACCTACTCATTGTCATGCAAATGAGCCTGTACTCCTGGGAGCAGCAGGGCCATAGGCAGTATCAACGACTTAGAGAGTAGCTCAGGGAGACAATGGACCCTCGTTAAGTACTTTACCTTTAGCACTAAGAGAGGAGGGGCCTAGAGGCTGACTCCTCCTGCTGGTCCACTAGCTTTATAAACCCACAGCGTGCTCCAGGCCTTCAGTGACGATCTTTGGAGTAAGATCGAAACGTCCTACACTTCAACTACAGAGTACAGATGAAGACTGAAGAATTTTTGCCTACTTATTGATTTATTTGTGTAGGTTCTCAGTCGTACAGCAGTTGTCCATCATAGGCAGAAATTCTTCAGTCTTCATCTGTACTCTGTAGTTGAAATGTAGGACGTTTCGATCTCAGCAGTAGCTGATGACGATCTTTGGAGTAAGATCGAAACGTCCTACACTGCAACTACAAGAACAGATGAAGACTGAAGAATTTCTGCCTACGACTTATTGATTTACATTAATTTTAAAAATCCCATGAAAGATGCAACTCCAAAATTACTTTCATTACTTGCTTTAGCTTACAACAAAATTGCAATAGTTTCTTTAACAGACAATCTTGTTCCAGTAACTTTCTACAATATGTTGTTCAAAGAATAACCATTCTTGAAAGAGATCAGTCCAGCAGAATTAAAGATGTGTGTTTTAGCCTCAACATTGTTTATTAACATAACATTTAGAGGCAGTTTAAATTGCTCCAATAAATGCAATACATAAAAAACAGCAGAGGGTAGTAGCTGGAGTGTTCTTCATGCCCAAATGATGAATACTTAAAAATAACATAATTCAATATTACAGTGGTTCTCCAACTTTTCTCTCAAATTACCACATCATAAAATGATTGCCCTTCCAAGTGCCCCCAGGCCTAAATCACCATCAAATTAGGACTAAACCTGATCTAAAGAGAATCAAAAATAGATGTAAATTGGACTAAATTATCTGTAAATTGGGAGTAAACCAAGTCTAAACGCCCAACAAAATGCATTACTAAAGCATAAATTAAAATGTTATTTATTTATTTAAAAGACACAATGCATATTCATGAACATAAACATGTAAATATGCCAGATTTAGAAATAGAGAATAATGTCTAACTGCAAATGGCCCTGTAGCAACTGAAGAAGCCCATGTGCCACAGTTTTGAAAAACCACGGCCATAAATTCATACAGACTGCATGTGTATGTCTGTGTGGTACTGCACCTGAGTGAGGCTGTTCCACAGGTCGCTGGTGTATGTGTTCAGTCCGCTGAATTGCTTCAAGTATTGTATGATCCCTTTCCTAAACTGCTGGTCTCCTGGGAGGGAGGCATTCAGCATCAGGAGAATAGATGCTCCCTGAAGAACAATAGGTTAATCTCCAATCAAGAGACTACATACTAGGACTATTTTCCATTTTGACTGTTGAGTAAAATGTACCTTTTCATAGGACACAGAGTCGAACATTTCTTCCACTTGCTCTGGTGTGTTGACCTCAGTCGAAACCGCATGAGAGGAGTTTAGGGCATCTTTCTCCATTGCTCTTAACCGCACATCAAGGAACAAATTTTCCTACAAAAGAGTGTTGATAACTAGGTATAAAAAGTACATTGACCACAATAATCAAAAATAAACATTATTATTAACTTACAATGTCCAGGTGAGGCAAAACGTTTTGTATTGATGTGTATTGCATGTACGTAGCAAAACCTTCATTCAACCACAGGTCGTTCCACCAGCTCATGGTCACCAGGTTTCCAAACCACTAGACATAAATATAAGTTCTTGGTAAAGCTAAATATGGTCTTTGCATTTAAGTGTTGATGTCACATGAACGGAGAGGCAAACACCTACCTGATGTGCAAGTTCATGAGCAACAACTGAGGCAACCACTTGTTTCTCTAGAGCAGAGGAATGTGAACCCACCAAAAGACTTGTTTCTCGAAAAGTAATTAAACCCCAGTTTTCCATAGCACCTGCCAAGAAATCTGGGATTGCGACCAAGTCTGACAGGAATAATGAAGAGCGCGTTAATATAAATAAAGCAGACAATAGAAATCAGAAAGGCTGTCTATTTCTCACCAAGTTTTTGGAGGGGATAAGCAATTTCAAAAAAATTGTTGTAAAAGTTCAATAGTTTGGAGGCTGCGTCAAGAGCATAGTCCGTGTGCTCCTTTTTCTCCGGCACGGCATAAACTGAGAGCTAAAGATAGACGTACAAAATGGAGATGCAAAATCTTTGTTTACTGATGTGATTTATTCTTCAATTACAGAATCTGAACTTACCAAGGTATTTGACACATTTTCGCTGACTGCCGTGAAGTTGGCAACAACAAAGGCTACAAGGTACGTGCTCATGTTGACTGGGGTTTTCTCAAATTCATCCAGAAAGAGTCCATTTTTTAGCTCCGTTGTTTTAGCCTTTTAAGATAAGATAAGATAAAAAAATTAATTGATCTCACAATGGAGAAATTCACAATTTTAAAACAAATATTACTTGTGATTAATGTGACATTATTCCTAATAGACCCTTGCATTGTTTGTAAACATTCAGAGCTTAACTGGAGGCAGAAAGCTAGACTCCCATCTATTTCCATTGTAGCTGTCGTCATAGTAACGATAAACAAATGTCTAACTGTTGTTGTAAATATCAGATAAACCTTATTTTATCGTCTCAAATGTCGTTCCTCTTGTTCTTGCTCCTTAAGCCACAACAGGACGACGTTTTTTGGTTGTACTTTTACACTTATAATCACTAGTTTTAGTTTAATATTCTTTCTCTTGCTCACTTCCTGCCTCCAGCTGATGTCCCTGATGATGTAAGCAGCAAAAGTGTCCATAAGTTTTGGTTTTAGCACCAAAGATAACAGAAACGTTCCCTGACCTTGGGCATGTTGGAGAGTGTCATGTGGTCTACTTTGCGGCTGATTTTAATGAGAAAGGTGGCTTTGAAAGATGGCTCATCAAAGCATGGAAATGCCTTTCTTGCTGATAGAGGCTCGAACTGTGTTGCAGCCAGCACCCTGAGAGAGATGAGAACATACAGTGTAATGAAACTTTTACCTGACAAATGTTAAATGTTAAATAAACATACCGTTTGTTGCCATTGTCGGTGTATGAGCTGTTGTAAAAGCCGTCATAGGAGTGAGAAAGCTCAGCAGCGTAATCCAGAGTCAAAACACACTTCTGGCCAGCCTTTAGTTCCTCAATGAACTTGATGGCGATTTGTTGGTTTGGTTTATACTCCAGTACAGTCACAGGAGTGGCCTCTCCGTCACCGAGCTGACAAAGCAAGTAAATATGGTGTTAAAGCCTCAGCTATTATACACAGTAGGTTCCAAACTATGACCTTGACTGTGGCTTATTTCCAATCACAATAATTTCATTCCTATTGGTATAAATTCTACACTCACAATCAACAATGATATACTGACAGCAAATACAGACCTACTCCATTGCTCTAAATCAGAGGTGCAGTTTTAGATTCTTCCAAACAAGTTTAGGTCCGTGTTGAATGCCACTCATATTATACAGAGGCTTTCTTAACTCGCTGTAAACACTTTAAATGACCTCTTGATTTACCTTAAAGGTGGCTTTAGAGATGTTGAGATTGAAGCTGTGCAGAACGATGTGCTTGGCGTTGTGTCGTACAAACATAGTGATGACTGTGTGTCCGGTGAAGGTCATCGTGTCGAGGTCTGGGTTCAGGGTGAGATTGTAGCCGAGTGGACGAATGCTTTGTGGCAGTCGCAGTTGTGCCCAGGGAAACTCTTCACCATTGGTGGCATTGGGATAAACTGGCTCAAAGGGAGTGGTCTTGTTCTCATTCGGACAACCTGCCTAGAGAGGAAGAAAACGTTTAACATAAGGACACATTTTGGCTGTACAACTAATTGAAATAAATTGAATTAAATATATGGTCATCTCAACTATTTGTATGGTGTTTTTTAAGGATAGGTCTACACCAGTCATGTGGCAGTACTAGCTCACTGCTTGTGTGGAGCTTGGATGATGAAGTAATATAAACTATGCAGTCAATGTTTAATATTACTGGTGTGGAAAACATTCATTTGTTGTTCAAGCTGAGGTTTATCTCCTGGACCAGAGGGCTGTTTCATAAAACTGGCTTACTCCATAAGCTAGGCTTATTTGGCCAAGTCTGGCTTAGTTTGTTGTCATTTCGGTTTCATAAACCAGGCTCACTCCAAGTCCGGCTCAGTTACTATGAAAATTTAGGCTTCTCCGACTTAGCTTGACTGCACTTTTATCACACACACTGAGGATAAAAACACATTATTACTGATGCTAATAAGTTATTATTTGATCACTGCAACTACATTTAGAAAGAAATTTGTATTTTGCTGACAAAAAAAATGTTGAACAAAAATTATGGTTCATTGATAGGCTCATATTTAATGATAATGTAGCCTATATACATTTTGTTTGTATTTTTCATTGGTTTTATCATTACTTTGTTCTTTATGTTAAGCACAAAATCTGATTTATAAACGTCCTGACATGAGGAGCACTCCCTTGAAAAATGGGACTTTCCTGGTTAAATAAAGGTTAAATAAAAAATAAAAAACTTTAATGTCTGGTCAGACTGGGTCTTAAGTGTCTTCAGTGTGTGACGGTAAAACACCCGTGTCCAATGAGCATCATGACGTAACGTAATGAAGTTTGCTCGTGTACTTGTTTCATGACGTTCCTCGCATCAAATACAAATGTATGTGGCACATTTCCGCAGTACGCCGGCCCTCGTGTCTTTAAGGGATTTTGTTGGAGGTTGCGTTTCCACTCCTGCTCAATCGTACCTTAGCTCCTCTCGTGTGGGCTGCCCGCACACTGTGATAGCCCGGTTTATTGAGCCAGACTGGGATGAACGCGGCTAGTTAAACCCTGAACGAGTTCGGTGAAACAGACTGAACCTGAAGTTATGTGTATATGCTTCGTTAAGAAAGAAGTCTGGCCATAAGCCTCGCTTTACTGAGCCAGTTTCATGAAACAGCCCTCAGATCAATAAAAGCCATATTTATTTGTTTTTAATATTGAAATTTAAAATCAAATCCAAAAATTGAGATATAATCTCTAATGGATATATCGGCAGCAGTCAAGAAGTTTCCTACCTTGGTGAATGTACATCCAGGTAACAAGTAGAGTACCATAGTCATAGACACCACTATAACCAAAAAGAGCACACATACAACCATTGTGCGAGCTGAGGGTCGAGAGCAGGAGCTAGGAGAGGAGAGACCATTTTAAAACTATATTAAGGAATATTGAGTCAAGTAATGCAAAATTAAAAACAATAGTTACCTGGATGGAGACTGCCTTGTGTAGGCCGAGGCAGCAGCTCTGTGCCCTGAGCTGCGGTTCATAAAAGACATGCCGAGGAGCCGGGCCGAAGACTCACAGTCCTCTTCCTCCTCATCCAAGTCGTTTTCCCCCAGGCCGCGCACGAGCAGGCGAGAGCTGCGGGGCTCATACACAATGTCGTCTGGGTCCAGGGGAGGAAATGTCTGCAGGCAATCAGTAATTAGATTAAATGTAGCTTAAAGAGCTTCAAAATATAAGGTTTGGTTAACCTGTTTAAATCCTTTTGTAAATAAACTAATATTGAAACAGACAGTATTACTAGATACATTTAAGTAGTAATATACTGTACAATGTCACCGACTCCATTAAAATAAAGACTTGTTCAGCAAGATCTTGAGTGCAGAATAATTAGCAGAAAGTATGACTTACAGGGAAGGACGCCGAGTCTTTGGCCAAGTCAACAACGTCAGGCTCCTCTTCAAACATGCTGTTCTCAATCATATTTCTAGGCAAATTTACCCGTTCTGCAATCGATAGAAAGACAGAGTTATGGGACGGAGAAAGTGTCCACATTTGGCTTGCTTATTTAGTTCAATAGCCAACCTCATACAGGTCATGCTGTAAATGAGCCCAAAGACCCACATGCAACTAGTTATTGTCACTTAAGGAAACACGAGAAGCCTTTAGACAAAGACGACTTTCATCAACTTCCTGTCAGAAAGCCACAGAATATTTTGTAAGTGCACTTTGTGACTATGTCTGTGAAAGGTGCTATATAAAGCTCTTCTTCTTCTACAAAAGGATTCTGCAGTCATCCTTAAAACTTGCAATTATGGCTATGCATTATTGCAAATTGTATATAGTGTTCCTTTTTAAACAGCTCTTTTTTAATTTGATTGATATGAAAAGTATTTTAGCCATAACCCCAATGACAAAAGCATATAATAGTGTAGTAATATATTTTTACACTGCATTTCACAATCTGTGTTAGAAACAGAAGAAGGGTTCTTTGTGCAGCCAACATGTGATACTCCTGCAAAAAAAAAATGCCCAACATCTGCTGTTGAGACATTCACTTGTATTCAACCACCTAATTTGATAACAAAACAATAATGCTGAATGGTGGCCAATTTCAACTCACAGTGACACAGTCCTAACATTGTTTGATTAGACACATTTTGTTCTGTAATTTGTTTCTATTACATCCAATCTGAAGCACCTTAGTAAGTAGCTGATGTGTAATGATCACGATCAGATTTGTTATTATTGCTGTAACAACTAATAGATTAATCAACAACTAATCAATTATTGAAATAATTGTCAACTATTTTAGTAATCAATTCATTGTTTTCTCGAAAGAATTACATTCAAATGTAGTATATTTAATGAAAAATCTATTTTGTCTTTAAAAGGTGTGTTTTTGAATGAATGAATAGAAGATATGATTTATTCACAACTACACAAACTATTTACATGATGTGAAAGTGATATTTATGTTTACATTAACATTATATTTAACATACACTGTCAAGATGCCCTCAAGATGTGTCACTTTAGCTTCATGAGGTTACAAAAATTGCAAAAAGAAAAACACTATCTTCACATGCTTTTCACAGCTAAATGATTAACAATAATAATAATAATAAAAAGAATCACATGCTTAATCGATTACCAAAATAATCCCTAGTTTAGAGACATGAATTATTCCTTCGGCAACAATCAGCTTTTCAAACTGAAGAAATGTTACTATGAAAACTGAACTCCCCACTGTTTACTGAAAACATCTGCCTACTTACAGCAGCCCTGAGTTCAGAGACAGGACAGTGGGTTTGAGGGCAAAAGTTTCAAAACTTTTTGCAACTACACTGCAGATCCTGCAAAATGCAAATGTGTTTAGCTACAAGAAACAGGAAGTTACACAGTGACTACCTCTTCCTGATTGAAACAAACCTGAAACAACTTACAAGGACATTCAGTTATATTACTATAGGGCTTGTTTGCTCTGATAATACTTGTGCCCCGAGGACCTGTAAAGGCTATATGTAAAGTGTATGGCTGCTGGTTGTCAAATGTGAATTTCAATTATCTTACACGCCAATACAAACACACTTGTCAAACATCATCCCAGGCACATGAGATAAGCCTACCATATAATGTGACAACAATACAACACCATCCAGTCTGTGTATGATCATTATTCCTGTAAAGTAGGTGGTGGACATAACGTGGGCCTTGATAAAGCAAAAGTAAAGGAAGGTAAAGTTAAATCCTGCCTATGTCCTCGCCCAAATGTCACGTCCAGTCAGGCTGTAGTTAGCTCATGTTGTTGGACACTAGCTGGCCCATTACGATTAGCTTCATATTGTCTTTTACTTCCTCACCTGAATTGTGGCTGTCAAACGGATCCATAGTTGGTTTCGTTGTTTTACCTCCACAGTACTAAATACTCATCTAACTCTGAGCGCAAACAGTGGTGGAAAAGCAGGACTAACTGGATAAATTAGCTGGTCTCCTCTCTGTGAACTGGCGTTAGCAGGTGAAGCTAGCTCGACTAGCCAACTTCTGACAACTGTATCGCACTGACAGACATTTATGAAGCGTTAGTGGGTATCCGTGGCGTCAAAGCTGCATCTCATTCTGCCGGACTAATCCAATATTAGAAGGAGGAATGCGAGGGCTTCGAGCGTACAAGGAGCTGTAAATCAAAGTTTACCACAGCAAATGACACTTTTGCTGCCGAGTTGTTGACAAGAGCCCATCTGCTGAAATACAATTGGATATTATGTGGTCAAGGGCGTGGACGTGGTCACGTGGTCATAGGCACTCATCTATGTAGCGTTAAGCATACAGGATGTGTGAATGATGCAAAAGACCGGTTTATAAATGTGCAGAGCTGGGTGGAGTTGACAAAATATTAACTCAAGTAAGAGTAAAGTCACTGTGAAATGAAATCAACTTTATTCAAGTACAAGGTCAAGTAAAATACTCAGCTCCTGTTACTATGAGTATCTGCCTACCACCTGCATCTGTAACCTCTAATAAAATAACAATCTAATAAAATAAAATAAAAACCACTAGAATTCAGTATTTATTTCTTTTTTCTTTTTTAAATACATCACACAAATAAATGCTAATTCAGTTTGAAAAGTTTTGATTAAGTGATATTACGCATCATTGGGTCGAATTATCCAGTTCCAAATTCCTATTTTATTACTGTAAAGCTGTCACGCCATGTTGTTAGGGAGTCACACAACATGATGACTTCAATTTTCCTTTTCTTTGCCTAGATATTCTATTATAGCCTAATTAATAAAACAACCCTATCACATTCATAACCTGACTCATGTGCTTTTTTTTTTTTATTTTGAAGCTATCCCTTTTCTTGAGCACCACAATTTTTCAGTTGTCTTTTATTTAATCTGCTCATTGAGCCACTTTCTCAAAGGTCCAAGGTTTCTCTGAATCCAGTAAACGTTTTTCTTCAAATTGTCCAGGGCAAGACGAGTAACTCTGAGTTGAGAGGCCTCGTCTTTAATGGACTCAAAGAAGAACTGCACCTAGAAATAGACATGACAGCGCTGTTTAGTTATTGGGTTTATACAAGCTGCATACGTACCACAAATTTAATCTAAAAAAAATCATACATCTGCACGTTCTTCATTAGTTGTAAACTGACTAGTCGTGCCAATAAGTATATTTCTGATGCAAAATGAGCCTAATTGAAACCTGCAAAAACACAGACAGAATAAGCATGTGATTATTACAATTAGAGGATATAGAAATACATTTTTCCATCTATCAATTCTTACTTCTGAACCAAAGTACTCCAGTGCTTCTTTACAAAATTCCAGGCAAGATGATGGCCCAGTGGGTTCCTGGCGACCATGTAAATAACATAAGATAGGTCCTGACTTTTAATGTCCATCCCTTCAAGACCCAGCTCCAGCAGTCTGTAAATGTAATGAAATGTATATGTATAAGAAAGATGCAAGCAACAATGTGTCCACACGATGGCAGCATACGTTAAGGATACAGTGGAATACCTCTGTAACTTGGTAGTGTTCTCAGAGCTGGTTAAAGCGTGCATTATTTGTCTTTTTTGTGCTTCAGAGAGTGATGTGGTGTAAGTGTGGAACAGAGAGGTCCAGCCGTCTTCCGCTTTTGCCCCAACGGAATACACTGTCTCTGCCACATCCGTAGGAGGACTAGAATAACAGAAAGCAACAATTAAAGGAATAAACATTAACCCATGTAATTACTGTCTGAATATTTACAAACTTCAGTGTCCCGTTGGACAGTGACCAGTCTTTGAAGATTTTCTGGGCTTGTTTCAGACACACTGGGTCTTTCAGATGACAGGCCAGAGAGAGGACCTCTGATCTCAGTCTGCGCTCCGACACTGAGCCGCTGTCACTCCATGTCTGCTGATCAATGACTCCGCGGAAAAACTGCAAGATGTGCGTCTAAAACGGACAAAAGTACAATAGTGATAAAAAATAAATCTCTGGCAAATTAGTGTTCAATTACCCCTAATTTATCTGTTAATTCAGGGTCATTCCTTTTCTCTATCATCCTGTAAAAGCTCTCCAGATATCCCAGACCCTGAAGCAGAGGCACTGTATGTGTTTCTAATGGCAAATAGGTGATCAGGTCTAGTGCTTCATTGAGTGGCAAAAGGCCTGCCCTGTGAAAAACATGAAAGATTACTGTGAAATCCAATAGATTCCATGCACAGCCACATACTCATCTACTTACGTGACCAACTGAAAAGCATTGTGTATCAAGTGAGTCCTGTCTTTGTAGCTGAGGGCAGTGTGGTTTTGGTTGAGTAATTTGGTCATCTCTTCCCAACCACCGTCCTCATAATGAACCACGTAATAGCCAGTCATATCAGTGTTTAATTTCACCCAGTCGACCTCTTCTCCTATATAAACATTGTCTAAGTGGCAAATGAAAAAAGAATTAGCTTAAATAGGAGATCTCCATGTGTCGATGTGTGTCGTTTTTCACCTGTCTTTGTGGTCATCATGTGTTTGTGGATCACGTTGGAAGAATCCAGCTTGTATGTGAGGGGGATGTGCCAAAGGTAGCTAGTAAATGAAATAAGTTATGTCATAATGAATGGAGGATATGGCAATATAAAATCCAATCATGGTCTGTTCCAGTGATGTACAGTTTAATGCAGCTCTGTGCCAGCTAACCTCAAAGTCAATCAATCAAAGTTTATTTATAAAGCACTTTTCCTACAAAGATGCAACTCAAAGTGCTTTACAGATTAAAAACACATTAAAAACAGAAACATCAATTTACACACCCAACTCCCACCCCCCACATATATTTACAAGTGCATTCACCTCAGCATTCAGACACCCATCCAAACACATGCACACACACACACACACACACACACACACACAAACACACACACACACACACAAACACGCACACACACACACACACACACACACACACACACACACACACACACACACACACACACACACAAACACGCACACACACACACACACACACACACACAAACACACACACACACACACACACACACACACACACACACACACACACACACACACACACACACACACACACACACAAACACACACACACACACACACACAAACACGCACATACCATTAGTTTAAATAAAATATTATGCGTAATATAAGTAGTATAAGTGCATAAGTCAATAAGTCAGGCTGAGTACAGATGAACCAGGTAAGGAAGCACCATCAGAGGAGCCGTCTGCGTCGGGAGCAGCACATCAGCTCCAGCTACTAGGCACCGAGCCAGGGCACCCAGAGGAGGCAGAGACACTACACCTCCACCCGGGCACCCACAGCTCAGCACCCAGGCACCGAG
>OMNZ01059860.1:15497-29251 GCA_900303255.1 Lesueurigobius sanzi | reverse complement strand
TATTGTAGGCAAAAATTCTTCAGTCTTCATCTGTACTCTGTAGTTGAAGTGTAGGACGTTTCGATCTTACTCCAAAGATCGTCATCAGCTACTGAAGGCCTGGAGCACGAAGTGGGTTTTCAGTAGCTGATGACGATCTTTGGAGTAAGATCGAAACGTCCTACACTTCAACTACAGAGTACAGATGAAGACTGAAGAATTTTTGCCTACGATGGACAACTCCTGTACGACTGAGAACCTACACAAACGTATTACTGCAGAAATATTGCACTTTTGACCTGGGGGAGACTGAGAGTCCTGCAGTTTTTGCATTCATATGCATTTTAGAAAATAAATTATATTTTCAGCTGGTCCTTTAGCTGCCCTGGGCTAGAATGGGCTTGAGACTTACTTTTTTCCCCCCTTAATAATCGCATACACCGTGTAATATCGCGATAAAATTGCAAATGCGATAAATCATTCAGGCCTATTCACTAGTAACTAGTCCATTCAAAAACTAAAAAAAGATATCCAGAAACCCCTCAGAACTTTGTTAACTTTGTGACTAATACAACCACAAAATTAAACTATACTTTTACACCAAACTCATTTCATCATTTATATTTCATGAAATGCTTATTTTTATATGAAAATATAAAATTACAGAAATTGTGCTTTTTCTCATATTTATGTCAGTAATATATAGGAAAAGTTTCAAATTGATATCACACAATTATTTGCTATTTTGCTATTCACCGTTCTGAACTTAGATTGTTGAGTCAGTTGGTCTCATTTGCATCACCGAGGGTCTTTTAATTTGGTGATCTAGATCAGACCACTGAATAAGGGATAACTGATCATAACTGTTCAAAGATGGAATTTGTTCTTTCACAAACCCAGTGCAGCTAATGACTTTGAAAACTTCTATGAAAGAAAATTCAGGTATAAACAATAACTTTTACTAACATTTATTCACTTTTACTAAAACATTCAAATTAGTGGTAAACTACACAAAATACTATCCGTCATTAAATAGAGTTACACCACACCCCTGTATCCCAGTCACTCTTCAGCTTTCTTTGCTTTCTGAATGTATTTACTAATCTTTACTAAAAACACATTTCTTTTCACTGCATTTAATGTATAATGATGTATTTGCTTCATGTTTTTGTTGAAGTTGTTTTACTGTGTATCTACTGTACATGTGTGTACGGCACTTTGGCCAACTGTACAGTTTTTAAAGTGCCTTATACTGTAAATAAAGTTGGTATGGTATGAATGTAATTACAGCACGACAAATAAACTATGTAAAGCTGTATCGCTCCAACAAGTAAAGTTTAATTTCTAGGAAAAACAACACAAATATTTTAACGCTTTTCAGGCAGCCACTGGCAGAACCGAGAACTACACCCATCACTCACTTGGACGCAAACAGATAAACAGCACTTAATTTTTCTTGCACTCTGCCAAGGCAATAAAGATCAGCTGCAACCGCTGTGGAGTTTATGGCTCGATGTAATTGACAGGATTTTCTGTTTCTTCTTTCTCACACAGGCGCAAAGCACATACATGAGACCAATGCCAAAGATAGACTTTAAGAGTGGAATAGAGCGGAAAATGTTCCATTGTAATGTGAATAATAAACATAAAAACATAAATCCATACAGTGATGTGCTCTCGGGAGGATGCTCTTGTTCAGCTCGTTATGTGAAGGCACAAGACTGAGATGTCAGAGTCAAAGTGTTTGTTAAACAGAGTTAAGACCTGGAATTCAACTGAGATGCACACAAATATCTACTAAATGGGGCATTAGACAGCACTGAGTCAATAGTTCGTAATTCTATGTAGACTGGGCTGAAAAATAGGCCTAACAGTTAAGTTCAGTGGGATAGACAAAATGTATTCCACATCTTTAACCTCAACTGAACCATTTAGAACGTCAGCGTTAGTTTCACACACATTTGAACTTGTACTGATTGAGCCTGTACTTACGGGCAGACCAGGAACTCCTCTGGGTCCGTCTTTGCCTGTGTCCCCTGGAGGCCCTCGGGGGCCCGGGGGACCTGGAGGACCGGGAGGCCCTGGTGGTCCGGCCTGGCCCTGGTCTCCCTGTAGGACGCAGACATTAACCATGATTAGAGTGTGATATTGTTGGATGCACTGAGGCTTGAACCACAGAAAATGAAGAGTAATAATGAGAAAGTGGGTGGTTATGGGCTATAGCTTCATTCTAATGTGAGTTGTGACTTATGTTTGACACTAAAACAATAAAGATCTAACAGTAATTGATCAGATTTAAGGCTGACGGGTTAATCTTGTAAAATGCATGCAATCCAAAGTAGACTTAATGAGATCAACAGAGGCTGTAATGGACTCAGCACTCAATAGAAAAGGTGCATTTGTCAAACTAAGTGTACAGCGTTACGCCAAAATACACAGTGCGTGTGGGCCATTAATATACTACATGTAATGATGAATATTAAAACAAAACATTAGCCGCTCAATATCAGAGGAACATAATAATGTGCCAGGGCAATAGATGTCATAATCATTAAACCTGGCTCTGACTGTGTCTGTAATAATAACATAGGCCGTATGTGTGTGAGGTTTGCATTCAGACTGCAGACTGAAGATGGCACAGTGCACAGACAGAAGAGACAGAGAACTACCTTAATGAGCCGTCGCTTTATGAGCTGCTGATCAGCAGAAAGAAAGCCATGATTGATCTTAGGGAAGACCATCTGAGCAGGTGTGAGGTCAAAGATCGCAGGTCAGAGGTGAGAGAAGATCGAAGATGCATGAGATCCCAGAAGGAGGAGGAAGAAAGAAATGGGGAAGAGAAAGTTCATTAAAGGTCTTTGTTTATAAGAACTGCAACAGGGCTTTCACATTGGGACAAATCCACACTTTTCCAACAAAGAGGCGGTAAGCTGCGGAAGTTTGGTCTTATTTTTTGGCATTTAAACCCATAATTACCACCTCAGGGGTGCGAGGGCGCCACAGCTGACTTGCGGTCCCCAGAAAAATGTGAATTTATCTTTTCTATAAAGCGCTGTTGACATCACGGAGCTGCTGAGTCCGACCCGAGAGCGGCACACACTGTATGACCCAGGGGCTGAGGCTAATTTCCAGCCTTGTTCCTGTCAATGCCTACATTATTCTGCTACTGTCCATTGGTATTAAGTGACTTCATCCATCGCTAAAATAATCTCCAAGGCCGGATCAGTGGATGGAGGGATTTGTGGTGAGCCATGGGTATGAGTTGTGCAAAAACACTTGCCACTTTGGTTGCTCCCATTTCAAGTTCCTTCCATTCATTTATGCATTAATGTGCTCATGCCAGACCAGGAATTGGTTTCTCAATGTTTGATATTATATTAACTTTGTATTGTGGTGGCACTGGCTCAGTTAGTAAAAGTATTCATCATGATGTTGGCGGTTTGAACCCTGCTACTGTTAAGAATATTGTTGTGCCATTTGTTAAGAGACTTTCTGAACTCTATTGACAGCATTATAGAAAGATTATAGGAAGTCTGAGCACATATTAAAAATAAAAACTATTACATACATATTAAGACCCTGTTTCATGGTTGTAGATACTAAATAATGCCTTTGGGGATGAAGTGAAAACTTTGTTTATGTGAAGGCACCCGGACTGTAGCAAAACAATATACATTTTGTGGCAGTTTTTAATCTATGTCTCCAGTGTTTAGCTGAAGGGTCGGACCGAACAGCCTGGCTCCACCGCCACGACAAACCTTCATGGTCAGGATCTGATTGCTGTGCAGAGCGGCCAGCGTGGGCAGCCCAGGCAATCCCTGAAGACGACAAACAACACACAAGGGCACAGCACGACATGCATAACATTAAAACATTACATCCACAAAAAACAAAACACAAACATGCCACGAGTTGGTTGCGTTCACGTGACATAACACATCTACTATACTGTACCTATTATCTTAGTAAAAGAACTATAGAATACTCATCATTTATTGAAGTTTGAAGTTTGAAGTTTAGTTTATTTAAAGGACAATGCGCAGTTACATTAAAAAGATGGCTTCACCAGATTTAGCACAATGCTACTTTCCACAATGCTATTGAATACAATTTTAAATGTATGGATACAATACAATGCAAAAAGATCTCTTGATAGGTTTAAATTATTGGAATTAAGTATATTTGACCTTAATTGGAGTAATTCCGACTTGTCAAGTAAAAAATCAAAAAGACTTTTTGCGTTTTAGGTGAGACACTACAGGTTAATAGGGAAAACAATTTGAATTGAGTGATATTAATTTCAAACTTTTGCTGTATATTACTGACATAAATGTGAGGAAAAAATGTATTGCGTCACTTAATGTTTTCATATAAAAAATTTGACCAAAAATGACCAAAATTGTCTATTTTTTCAGTGTCGAAATGTAAATAATGGGTAAAGCCAGATTTAAATTTAAACAGTAATGCCGCCAATGGAGTTGTTTCTGTACTTTTTGGTGTTCTCGACTCATCTGAAATTATAACCTCACATTCTAATGCGCCGTGAACGCAGCCAGTTGGTGTTAGGACAATTTTAAGGGTAATATGGGGTCACAAATAACCAAAAGCTGAAACAACATGTAATGCTGTTTGTTGTGCAGAGCATACACCCTGAACACGGCTAACGTCAAACGTTTACATTTGCCGTGTCCAAGTTTATTTTGTGGCGCTGCGTCGGTTGGTTCAGAGACAAGTGAAGCATTTCCTGTTGTTTCCTCTCCAGTAAACAGTGGCCGCGATGACTATCATAAAGCAGACTTTGAGCTAAAACATGACTGTAAATGTGAGTTTTTGAGGACATTGAGGAACCAAGACATTTCTTGGGGAATTCAATTAAACCTCTGCCAAATTTCGCAGTGACAGATGTGATGTAACCACTCAAAGTGAGCAGTGGATGGTTTATAGATGGATGCCAAACTTAATACAAGGGCACATTTCCATCTTTGGACCCATTTTTCTTTTAGTAATTGTTCTTCCATTTTGATGACTTATTGTAACCATAACACCACAGGCTTTGTAAATATCTTAATCTTAACAGCTTATTGCATGCATGAAAAAGGTTGGAGAGAACCGCGAACCTGAATCCAAGTTTTCATTGTTTGTGTTAAAATACCAATTTCAGATGCCATTGCACCTGAATAAACCAATGACCGTGTTCCTCCCAAGACTGGCACACTTACATAAACATGCCCTGATAAAATCTAGCCATTCCCAAACACAGCTCCGGTGCCATCTCGAGATAATTTAAAAAGCATGGAAAGAAAAAAAATAGGGATTTCGATGAAAGCTAATTGAATTCCACACAAAAAAGGATAGCGTTACCCGGCAGACAATAGCCATAGATGAGGATTGAGTGAAAATATTTCTCAAAGTTATTTACAACCTCAAAGACAAAAAGCAGTATTATGGTCAAAGAGAATGGACAGCCTAAAACCAAACTGAATAGTGAAAGTCGACAGTCATTTTTCCCATCCAAAAACAACCTGTTTCAACTCCAAATCTAAAGCTTGGTTTTTCAGTACTATGATTTATCATTCAGCCTACATTTGTAGCCTACTTAATCACGGATCACAAGGGATGTACTATTAGCACAACACATGTATTCACAAATCCGTCGATGGAATTTAAATAAAATGCATTTCACTTTCGTTAACGCCTGGTTCGGTTTTGTACAGTTGAGTGAATACATTTTTACATCTGACAACCTGAACCAACTCACCGCCCTAAACAAACTCAAGGGGGAGCAATGAAGAAAGTTATCACACTGCCTTGAAAATATAAAGGTGCACATTGATGAAAAATAAAATAAACAAACAGTTATAGCCGTGCATGAGCAATAAGATTAGGCTACATCCCATTAAAATTTAATGTCTTAAAATAGTTCTTGATCTCTGTTATGTCAGGGTCCTCTGCTGAACTAGTGTGGAATGAGCATTTTGGAAATTTCTTTAAAAAAAAAATCATAACTCCTCACAGGAATAAGCAAGACTTTATTGAAATATTCAGAAGTGGTTGGTCTACAAGTCCTGGGCTGGATTATACTGTATGTTTCACACCCCTGCCATAAATTAACCAGGTGGCTATGAACCAAAAGGCACTAAAAGGCACTGCAAAAAGTCATAGTAAGTTTAGTAAGCTAGAAATTAGTATACATTTTCTTGAAATAAGTACATTTGTCCTTGGTTTGAGAAACTAATTTCAAGATACTTGTCCATGGGGCAAGTTTTTTACACTAAAATTAAGAAAAAAGGTTTTCACACTCAAAATTAGACAAAAACAACTTGAAATGAGATTGTTATTGGTGTTTTTCCTAATTCAAGTGTAAATAACTTCTACATTCTAAGAATCCTGAAATGAGTTACTCAAACCAAGAGCAAATGTACTTATTTCAAGATATTTTAGCTAAGTTCTAGAGTACCTAACTTACTAAAATATGAGTTTTTGCAGTGTAGTTGGTCTGAAAGTGCCACTCAAGCTCATTGAATGACTCAAAACACAACTCTATTTATTTTTCTGACGAGGGAACAACCTTTTAGCATGGTAGAAAGCTTTAATACATATAACTTTCACATAAAAACCCTCTTTAGAGAATCATCAGTCTTCAAACAATAGCCCTGCAGTCGAAATGCTAAGACCAAGATGTTCAATCACTTAAAGACACACATTTCCATTCAGCTTTAGTAAGGTTATCCATATGACCCTTTTCCATTTTGCAAAATTGATAACGTTATCTCATAAAAGGTATTACATAACGCAGTGGTTTGAATTTATTGGAACCTCGT
Source organism: Lesueurigobius sanzi (assembly GCA_900303255.1). Classification (NCBI taxonomy): domain Eukaryota; kingdom Metazoa; phylum Chordata; class Actinopteri; order Gobiiformes; family Gobiidae; genus Lesueurigobius; species Lesueurigobius sanzi. The sequence continues at coordinate 22,451 of OMNZ01059860.1, read as the reverse complement.
TGCTTTTAAGCCCTGCCAGGATCTCATCTCTGCCCTGGGGTCTGGGTTAGCCCTGTGCGCCTGTGTCTATGTGTGAGGATGATAATGACAGTGCGGTTGATGGGGAATCCTAACCATTCACAGATTGCACTGTTTTGCCTCTCTTCTCCAGATCGGATGTGTGTTATTCGACTGGGAGGAGCGGCGCGCGCACGGCCCGCGGCAGAAAGTGACTGTAGTAAACAAAAAGCCAGATACAGTCATCATAGACACTGGCCTTTCTCAACCACAACAAACAACCACAGCATCCCAGCCCATTGCGCACGAGCGGCATGCAGATGGCTTTAATGTACTTAGGAGAGCAGTAATACATTCATTTGAAGCCTCAGTTTTGGCACAAGAATCAAGCGTCAAATTTATCTCAACTGAATTTAATTTTAGGGCTTCTGATATCATCTGCAAACAATAAAAGACTAAAACACTCCTTTGTGCACAAGTCCAAAATCGAATCCTGGAAATTGCATAATCCATGACTCTTTATCTTGGAGCAAAAATTGTTAAGTGATTAAATTCCATCAAGCTGTGCTCTGCAAAAGGCTTTGAGGAAGTTTATGGACAAAGAAAGGGGCATCTATGTAGAAAAACATCAGAAATCAAAGCACTTCTTGAGCATAGACCTCTGCCATGACAGAGGCCTTATTATGAAACACAGGTCCTCCAGCCGTTCGAAGTTGGGACCTTCTTGCTGTGAGGAGACCTTTCAGTCACTCACCCTCTGTAGCACCAGTTTAGTGAGTATTTTACCCAATATCTCAATGCAAGTCTGTTCTTTGTAGACATTTCTAGACCAATCGTTGCCTTGCAGCTGCAGCCAGTGCCATCCTTCAATCAGACCACACACCTCTCTGTAATCACAGTAACTCCTGTTGATTGCATCCCACCAGAGGAGCACCAATGGTGGCCACACATACGTTTGTCAAGACTAACCAATTTATTATTTGCTGCTTGGTTAACCTTTCACCGGTGCAGTTGAACTTTGACCTTCGGGCCAGAGGAAGTAGATGACATGTGGCCAACAGGCTGCACAGTGGTGTGTCCTGGGAAGTAGAGCTGTCCATATGGTCAGTCAGGAAGCGTTTATTCTTCTGGTCGGCTCCACATTCATAATACACAGGTCTGGCACAGCTTTGATATGTTGACAAACAAACCATTTTAGAATGGATTTGGAAGTGAGAGTTTCAAAACATAGTCACTGTCTCTAGAGTTTATAAACATATTTTCTATGGAGCAATTAACATTTTCTCCAAATATGCCCAATTATGAATATTCCAGGTTTTGGTAGCTGACAACCATTCAGCTTAACTATATCATTGCATGGGTAGAGAATATCACAGAGTGTTTTGTATTTAAGTACCATTATTTTCATTTATAAATTTGATTATTGACCTTTATTTACCTTGGAAAGTCCCACTGAGATCAATAATATCTACATATGAGCGTCATGCTAATAATGATAGATCCTACCTATCCCCAATGGGACAACAGCCCAATGGCCTCATGGTGGGTCTGGAGCCTGCATGAACTGGGTCTAGGTCTGCATATGTCTGCATATGCTTGAAAACCTACAGGTTTCATTCTGGAAAATTCAACTCAATCTTCTCCTTTTTCCGATTTTCCGTATCAGCCTATTCTTTAGCTCACCTGATATCTGTTCATTTGCTATTCACATGTGGGTTCTTGTCCCACCTCCTCGTGGAGCGTCCTACGGCTGCGACGTCTGTGCTACCCCCCTGCGAACTACGATTGGAACAACACATCATCACTAAGGAAGGGCCATCATTGAAGGATCATGGGAGCCGTTGCTGTGAATGCCTGCCAGCAAGGTTTCTTCATTTGTCCCAATTGAGTTTAAGAGTATTTCCTTGCCGAGAAGGAGGGTCTAGGGACACTTAGACAATTCGGGCGTTCTGCTCTCCCAAAATTTCGTCCACTGGGCGGCGCTGTGATCAAAGAATTACACCGTTCTTTGCCATGTGCACTTGCGCTTGATGCATTAACATGGCGAAACACGGTGACAAACGAGTGACAGTGCCTGAATTGCGTGAAAGACTGAAGAGAAAGGGTATTTGCAGTGTTGGAAAACTGTTATTGCTTTTTGAAAGAGGGGACGATGTGTATGAAGACTTAGAAGAAGACGACACTGAGAGCAGAGCGAAAGAAAACGTTTGTGTGTGTGTGAGTGACAGATGGTGACGCTGGCGAAAATTACCCATAATGCAGCGCAAAAATCAGTGACCCCCCCCCCGCAGATTTTGGGAGAGCAGAACGCAGAATTAACATTCACTCTTTGTCTTTCTTTTTCTTGTGAAGCCCTGCGAGGCGAGTCTGTTGTGATTTTGGGCTACACAAAATAAATTGAATTGATTTGATATATCTTCTTCAGGGGAGTATTGGCCTTTTGAACATGCTAAAAGCCAAATGTCCCACCAGGCCTGAGAACTGAACCCTTGAGCAAATGTATCATCACATAGATTTAGTTGACTTATTGTTTGACAGTAGTTGACATATCAGCCAAATCCTTAACACAACATTGGTTCCATAGGGTAAATGTGATAAAAATGAAAAATGTGTGGGATAAGCAAAGAAGTGGTGTCGGGTAAACTAAGGTCCATGTGTTTTGATGTGCTAAAAGAAACCAACGTTTTGGCACGAACCAGTTTATAGAATGTTATAGCATTTTCCATAAATAATGCATGTTCTTATTTGACTTCATTGAGATAAGAATCCAAAAACAATCTTCCAAGAAACAGTGAGTGAGACTTGTCCATGTTTTCAAATGTTTTCCAATGTTTTCCAATATTACAGACTTTTCTGTTTACATCAAAACACACAAATTGATGCCTTGTTTCTGCCACATTGATCCGGAAAACGTTGGTTTGGATCGACCAATATTAATAGTTATGTCGACGAATTGAACCCATCTGGTCGGAAAAGCAAAACGCAAATACGGCACTCTAAACATTTGCAAGCAATAATATCCCTGCTGTACACAACAAAGCGTATGGCGTCCTTTAAATGTGTCCAGGCTGTTTACGCGGGGCGTCATTTGGCAGACAGTGCACGGAGGACATAGTCTTGACACACAGGCTTGTTTACATGTTGTCCATATGGCTTTAATTGACTCCGAGAAGGCAATAGTGAGCGTGAAATGAGGCAGACGGATCCAAAGCTCAAGGTCGGGCGGCGCGTGTCCTGTTATGCCTTCATTTATTACGGAAATCTCACTATTATAGCTCTGCGCCATTGCTCTGCTAATCTAATGCAAAATGTCAATATGCCGCTCCTGGTAATGTGATTTGGTGGTGACCTATCTGGTTTCAAAGATGTTGTAGTCTTTCACATGTGACTAGGGGAGTAATGTATCGAAAATTCAAGGCCGTTATCGAATATCGCATTTTTTTTCCCTTTATAGTTTGTGTTCACATGACGTCACGACATTCTGAAAAGCCTATAGTTTAAAATTTAGATGGTCAGGAATCCTGTTTGGTAACTACACCATCAAAAAAGCTCCTTTTTCGACTTTCGACTAGCACAAAGGTATTCTCTGTCAGCATACGAACTAAGGTTGAATTATTTTCTCATAATGATGTTCAAAAGTGGTGACAATACAGTTGTGCTGTTTACATACCTTTTTAATCTTTTGGCAGTTTTTCATAGAATACGAATGATAACACAAAAATCTTTTTTCCTACTCATGGTTAGTGGTTTGTGTGAAGCCATTTATTGCCGAAGAACTGAGTTTACTTTTTTTTTAAAATCATAATGAAACAGAAACTACTCAAATGTCCCTAATCTAACATTTACATGACCTTCAACAACTGCCAGGAAAACTATTCAGGAGCAAAGAAAAACTCACTTCAGCTGAAATACAGGACTCTCTGACAAAATTGATGTTTGTTTCAAGATGCACTTTTGATCAGGGACATTTGGCTGGTTTCTAGTTGAAAAAGCCTAAACAGCCTCTAACCACTAACCATGAGTGAAATGAAGGTTTTTGTGCTCTCATTCATATTCTGTGAAATGCATTTACATACCCCAGGATATGAACTTTTGAGCACAACTGTATATATATACTGTACATATATAACATTTTCAGCCAAAAGATTAATATGACAGATCTGTGGATCCAAACACTACCAAATAATGATCAGGTCCAACATTTGTGCATTTTATATTTTTCCCATAATGCTCTCAAACAATCAAACTCTAGACAATGAACGTAACCTATTGTTCAGCCGTACATACAGTACCAGTGTGGATAAGCACCTCTCTGTTTGTGGGTGACATTTTCCTAGTCAGTTCAGGAGATGTTTAAATGGACAGTTTATTTATTTACGCTACAAGACAAATAGGCCTCGGCTGGCTCCTGCTGCAAGTCTTTCAGCCACGCCAATGTTTCTCAACTATAAATCACCCAACGGATAGAGACAGATGACCCTGTTTCACAGGTTAAAAGGCTACAAATTATGGGCAAGAGCGTGAAATCTGAACCAAACGGGGGGATATTTTAGCCTCGGGGGCACGTTTATTTCATTCCCGTTTCACTGTGGCGGCTTGCGACTTGTAAGACAACCCAATATCATTAAAAATTAAGTAAGGAAATGAAAAAGTGTTGGCAGATTTTATTATGGGCATAAACTACAAAAGTGTAAGGATTGTAGATCATCTGGCCGTCATTCGCAACCATTAGAGTGTAATATTACAGAGATGTGCTTTGTCACTTTGAGGCCGCTTTATCAAATTGTGCGGGGAAGGTCATTTGTATAGACTTCCACATCATAAGAAATGCTCCGGAGTGGGCCCTGGAGGACAGATGACCAAGCTAACGGGCAAAAGGCGCTGGTTTTTTCTAAGTTGACAAGACAAACCTTTGTGTTGAACCAAACCAATTAAGAGAGCTTGAAAACGGTAAGAGTAGCCGTGATGATAGACAGACAGAGGAGGAAAGCGTCACATGACCGGGTAAACGCAGAATACTTTAAACAAACCTGCGCTAAAGGTCCATTTGTAACCTAGAAAAATGACGCTATGATTGCTGGTGTTTTGAGCCATTCATTTCAAGCACAGTCAAGCACGAAAGAGCACTTATATCACCATTTAGAAGCTGCACTCTTATGGAAACGTCAAGCTGCGTCGCTGGGAATGATTAGTGCTTACAGAGCGTCGACTGAATCGTTAGTGATTACAGACACAGTTGGCTTACAACAGAGTAAATTTCTTATTCTTAGAAACGTCGCTTTAAGTTAGATTTGAATGGGATCGTGCTGCAAAGTTGTGAAAAAAAAAAGTACACCGCAGCGCGTCGTCCAAGGTGTCTTGGGCCGATTTAGGGAAAAACACAGTCAAATGTACTTGTTGCATTTGGCCACATGGGAGGAACAGTATCCCAGGAATTGCATTTATCTCCAACCTCTTTTTAAATACAAAAAAAAACACACACACACACACAGTCACATGCACAGGCCAGTCCAAAGCACATACCCGTGGTCCTTGGTCACCTTGATCCCCCTGTAAAAGACAAGGAGAAAAGTTATTTAGACGGTCAATGATCATGATCTGGTACATTGCATGAAGTCGGCTAGAGACGAAAAAGTAAATTTGCCCTTGATTTGAGAGACTGATTTAAAGAAAATGTCACCCATTTCTAGACGACTTTTTGCAGCGTAGGTGTTTTGTGGCTCATTGAAAACCCCTTAAATAGAAGAAATCCATGTTTATTTCTAGTCACTGTATCATAATGATCGTGAGGTAGAATCAATACCTTGGCAGGGAATTACTTGCGTCTTATATTCCTCTTTAAGGCAATTTTACACTTCTTTATTCATAACTTTCCCAAAACTGTGTCTAATACTTTTGACCATTCATATAAATATTGCTATTAGCGCAATCAAAACGATTCTTTGTGGTGGGTTATTAAATCAGTTGTGATGACATCTGCTGACATGAACAGGATATCAGAAGGTGGGAGAAGGAAAGCAGCGGTTCAGTGTGTGAATGTGGCAAAGTTACACTGCCAGGCCAAATGTTATGCCCCAGAGATCGCAGACATTATAGTTTTTTTCAGTAATACAGTACAATAATTACACACCAGCATTTGAAACTAGGGTAAACGCTGGTAAAGAATGTATACATCATTTCTAAAACATTTAACAACATATAAGACACTTAGGGTTTACATTAGCCTGGCCTTAGCCGTAAACTCCGGTCAATTCTCATGTCCAGTCTAGGTCTGATCTCAGTGACTGCGATACATCAGTTGTATTTCAGCGAGTGGGGGAGGCGGGTGTAGTAGGTGACGTCAGGCATATGCAGGAAATGATCATACGGACGGCTAAGGCCAGGCTAGTGATTGGGTAAAATCAGATCCAATCGTTTCGAACTCAGTACAAACTTACAAGTACAAATTGTAGGTATTTTTTTACTTTTTACTACTAATTTTATAATGAATACTGTTTACTTCACTGCATTTCAGAGCCTGTATTTGTACTTTCTACTCCACTACATTTTTAGACCTAGTTTACTGATGGTTTAGACCTGGTTTAGTCCTGGTTTAGTCCTGGTTTAGACTTGGTTTAGTGGTTTTTACTGCTTTAGACCTTGTTTAGATTTGGTTTAGACCTGTTAGTCCTGGTTTAGTCGTGGTTTAGACCTAGTTTACTCCCGGTTTAGACCTGGTTTAGTCCAGGTTTAGACTTGGTTTAGTTGTGGTTTAGTCCTAGTTTAGTTCCTGGTTTAGTCCTGGTTTAGTTGTGGTTTAGTCCTGGTTTAGTTGTGGTTTAGTCCTGGTTTAGTCCTGGTTTAGACCTGGTTTAATCCTGGTTAATTCTTTGTTTAGTTGTGGTATAGTCCTGGTTTAGTCCTGGTTTTGATCTGAGTTAGTGGTTTACTCCTTTAGACTTTAGTCCTGGTTTATTC
>OMNZ01059860.1:0-15175 GCA_900303255.1 Lesueurigobius sanzi | reverse complement strand
GTTTTCTCTTGGTTTAGACCTGGTTTAGTCCTGGTTTAAACCTAGTTTTCTCCTGGTTTAGACCTGGTTTAGTCCTGGTTTAAACCTAGTTTTCTCCTGGTTTAGACCTGGTTTAGTCCTGGTTTAAACCTAGTTTTCTCCTGGTATAGTCCTGGTTTAGTCCTGGTTTTGATCTGAGTTAGTGGTTTACTCCTTTAGACTTTAGTCCTGGTTTATTCCTGATTTAGACCTGGTTTGTTTCAAAAGATTAAAACAATCTTAAACACTTAAATACTTTTTACATGAAGTACATTTTACAATGGATACAAATGTATACTTTTACTGCGGTGCAGTGATAGACCTTATAGAGTGATGTCATACCAGTTGAGAACCACTGCACCAGAGCACATCCTATAAAGATTACCTTAAAGTCAACTGAAATCATTGGTTTGATCCTGACTGTAGAAGAACTGCTGCTTCCTCGCAAATGAAACCTTTGTGCACTTGTTTCAGGTGTAAATGAGAAGTCCAACACTTGGACATTGAATTATACCCCTAATCGGTCCCGAAACGGATAAGCGAACATCCCTAACCCTCTCATTTGCTACACTCTGCACTCGGGCTGGCAGCTTTACAACGCGGCCGCAGCAATAAAATGAGCTCAGCAACTTATCGCACGCCGGCAGGAGTTTTTACTCACACAAACCCGAATGCAAGGCCTAGGCACTATCAAATAAAAACAGGCCATGAAGTTTGGGTCCAAAAAGTGGGGTTTTTAATGGGGAAAATGTTTGTGAATGGTGCACGCTTGGTTCATCTTGGGTGGGAAAATGTTAGTTTTGTTGTTGAAGGTTTTGTTTCGATGAGGGGTAGATGACGTGGTTCATATGAGAGGTTTAGGTGCATGTAATAATCAGCGGATAAAAAATTAGGTGCTTGACAATCATCTTTTAAAATCAATCCCTCTCTCTCTTTATTTAGTCATCTACAGACTTCTACTCTACTTGCATCCAAGTCCCCTTGTTTTAATGTTTTCTTTGTGCCGCAATATCTCAATTCCTTGTCGCGTTGAGTCAGTTATTACAAGTCTTGTAGTCCGGGCGCTCTGGTCCTATGGGTTCCTTCCTATAGGTCCTGATCTATCACTTGAGTTCAAACTTTTGAATGGCTTGGCTCCTGACTGCTTCCAAACTTTGGTGAGTCGGCGCTCTGTGAGTTCTGTAAGATCCACTAGAGTAGCTTCTTTACATGACTGCCATATACCTTTCCATCGCTCTGCTTTTGGACAGTCTGCTTTTTCATTGAAGGCCACTACACAGTGGAATAAGCTGCTGATGCGATTGAGACATGTGCTACAATCAAAGGCTTTAAAACAGAACTTAAAAAACATTTAAAAAGTAGCCAACATTGCACACACTAACCCTCTTTGGTCCACACTCAAACACATTCTTATGGGTTCCTATAGGTCCTGATCTGGGGGTGCCCTGTTCCTATGGGTTCCTAAGGCGTTTGGAGCTTTGGCTGTGGCCTTCTGGAATATGCTGAAGTCAGATTAAGTATTGGGACATTTTAAAAAATCTCTTTGGCAAACGCTGTATATATGTGTAAACATTTTTTATCTATTTCAATGTCTTGTCTTGTACATGTTGCATGAATTGATACTTTTGGGAGTTTAAATGTAGGTAAATGAAGTAAAAACAAAGTGTGTATTTCCAGAAACCATGTAATGAGGCAGGGAAGTTACTTTTTCACATTTCAACATGCTTGCATAACGTAGTCTGTAAGAATACACAATGATCATACGGACACAATTTTAATGTAAACAGGCTATATTTTTTGGGAGTCTTTCTTACAATGTTGCTGCAGTTTTGTCCCCGAACCACATGCCCTTTCTGTTGCAAGTAGCAACACTGTGAACACTGGAGAAGACAATAAGGCTCCAGTTGTACAGATATTTTAAAAGATGAATTTACTTTTGTGAGTTAGCTGAACTAGAACATCCCCGGTACAGTGCAGGTCTGTTATATATTGCTATATATTATTTATAGCTTAGAGTCAGACCTTATCAGCGCTCACCAAATGCTTATCCCTATTTACTGCAAATTAGCTATAATCACTGTGGCTATTTAAAAGACTCTGAGATATAAATGCACCTGTTTCCTCTGCCTGCCTGATTCAGAGACTTTATCATTTTTCTAATGAATGGCGGTCTCCTTGGTCTCACAGTTTTAAGCCCAAAGCCGCAGGCGCGCATTTGTCCCCACGTCCTGCCGCTTCATAAAGAGACACTGTGGTTTATTTTGTACGGATCGCTGCTGTTTTATGGAGGAGTGCTCAGCGAGGCATTTGAGAGACTCCAGTTTGGGGCTCCGGCTTTCACTCATTAATTTTTTTTTCCTCGGCTACGGATTTGTAAATGTCACTAGAATTTGAAAACTCAGACTTTAGATTACAAACCACAACGGCCAAGATATATATGTTATTGTATAGGAGCGAGTAGTTATCCAGCCATATAGGTTACACAAATGGTGAAGTATTTGATAAGGCTGTAATCGAGTCCATATGTTTGAACAATGGATATCAATAGAATGGAGCCCACCTCGAAACCGCACTGGTTCTGGAAGTAAAAATACCATTCATTTTTCCCCAAAGACTCTCCAATATTAAAGCGGATATATACATACTGTACATTTTGAAATAATGTCTATGTATTTAAAAAGGCAGTAAGGAGAGAGAGATTGGGTCTGGTCAGGATTTCAGATTGACCTCTTAATGACACTCTTAATTTTGATGGATTTATTTTTTGAATTTTCGAAAGGTATATAGAAAGAATTAATCGAATTTTACTTCTGGAACCAGAGCGGGTTCGGAGGTGGGCAGTCACCGCTGAGCTCCTTAACTCACCTTTTCACCCCGTGGACCCGGAGTACCCTGCGAAAAGAAAGAAAGATAATCAGGCATCGATTCATAGGAGCGTTTTCCATCACTCCAGTTGTTCAGTGCCATTGGACTACAGCAAACAACAATGGAACAATTGCTCAAAATTGCAAACAAACTGCCTCGTCAGGGTTGCCAACATGGTTTGCCAAAGTTTGTTGAACAAGACTTAACAAAAACATAGTGAAATTTCAAAACGAACAAATTGATTTTTGATTAAACTAACACTGTTTATTCATGTGACGGCATGAGATTAAGATTTCTTGTCATAAGTTGGAAAAGTAGAAATCAATGCATCATAGGCGGCACGGCTTACACAAACACACAACTAAAGCCAAACACGAGGCCAAAACTCCAATCCATGTTTACCCGAGCGCCAAATAATGATCATAAACCTGAACCAGTGATTCTCAAACTGTGGGGTAAGTGCAACTGATGTGACATATGCTTCTTTTGGTGGTATTTTGGCTTTCTTCTGTAGGTTACTTTTATAATTTAACATATTTTTGTTACTTTAGACACAAAATACAACATCTCCGGTTTTAGAAACAGATCTCATCTACACACAAGATCCTAATGCTTCTGTTAAAGATGCTACTTTAAAAGCCAAACTTTCCCAGAGGTGAATGGTACGGCTGGGGCAGCTGGCCTCACAAGAAATACAATTATACACAACAGAGATCAAATACTTGTTGAAGTATGTCTCAAAATGCTGATAATACGTGTCAATCACCATGCAGTAACTCTTGGGTGGGCCTCACTATTTTGCAACGAATGAGGTGTGCATCCATACACTTTCCCTATAATGACTTGGGATGTAAAATAGTCACTTGGACACCGTTGATGGCAAAGAACCAGGCTCCTGCTTTAGTCTGAGGTCCAACTTTTGGAAAATCTCAAAGCTTTTGGAAAAGTCAGCATTAGTCCAGCAGCGCCGGCCCAGTGACTAACTGACCACCCGCTTCGCAACAATCTTTCTGGGCCATTACAGAATAGTTCAATGCCTTCTTTAGAAATTTTAATTCTTCTACAAACACAATCTATTCAACTAATTGGATGAAGTTGCCAGTGACTATAATATAAGGTTTGCAAATGTTTTTCTTTGAAGTGGAACATTTGAAAATTGTATCAATCTCTGTTTTATAAGTCTGAATGAATCCCAAAACCCACCTGACTAAATCCAACTTCTCCAACTTCTAATGCTAATTCATTTTAGGTATGTCGTTTGGATCAGCAGCTTCAATCCTGCTTTTAAGTAGAGTTTAATTTGTAGAGTGAAATCTATTTATCGCCCTTGGAGTACATTGTGTTTGCAAATGTTGTAAAGAAGAGACTGCATGTGCTGTATATAAACTTTTCAGGGATTTCCAGCGAGTTGAAAAGTGAGACACATGCCTATAAACTCATTTTCACAAAGAGTCATGATGTACAGGGCTGTAAGGGTGTAGCGTCACTGGTGGCCCCAAGGTACCACATGCAGAAATAACTCTTATGGTACGTGAAACTAATTAAAATGTACAGCATCAGGGGTAGGCGCACATAAGCTTCTGCTTCAGCCTACTCCTTTTGAGCCTTAATTGCGATGAAATGTTCAACTACTGTAAGAACAAGAATGTAAACCGCTCAAATAAACAGTTCAATCAACTGGTAATCTTCACTCTAGCATGTTGTTATATCATCTTGACCTTTGAGTTACTTCTGGAGGCAAACCTCTTCTTAATAATGAAGACTGCGCAGGATGAGATGTGTCAAAGCAATCGTGGACCAGCAGTCGGGTACAGTATATACAGTACTTCGATAAAGGGCACTGACTGAAGCAATTCAGACTAACCTATTCACTGAATTAAAATTCCTGTTTTCAAACTCTGCAAAATACCAAAGGTACACGCTCTGTGTGAAATTGGAAAAGTATGAGATGAAAATCGTATGGACCCTTTATGGCAACAAGTCCATAATATAAAAAGAAAGTTCTGGCATTTTCACTATAGCAGGTTAGTATAAATTATCCAACATTGTACAGACACAAAGACAGTAATCCATTGGCTCTGTCCATAGACCAGTGACCCACAAGAGAAGGCTTCTTAACATAACCAGATCTCCACAGCACACTGTGTAGACCTGAGGTGGGCCAGCGCTTTTCCTCAGCCAATTTCTACCACAGTGCATTGTGGGAAGAGCGCTCCAGCCAGCTTTCTGCCTGCTCTCTGCCTCTGGACATTAGTTTTGATGCATACTTAACTATCCGTAGCTTTTCGTTTATGTATAGCAGCGTGCGTGTTCCCAAATGGATTCACGCTTGGTCTAAATTGCCTTGGTCATGTGGCTGTGAACTTGTGCTCAGGACACCCATAGAGCAACATTTAGAGGACCATTCAAAATTCAACTGACAGAGGTGAAATTGGTTTTCTATATGATCTTACTCACATAGAAGTACAGTATATGTGCATCAATAGAACTTGGCTGCTCCCTTTGGAGGATATCACACCATATAATTTGTCTGGCCAATATGGCAGGCATGAATGCAGACATTTTGGCCCTGTTATGGTATACAATATCAAAGTGCTATTTTCTCACATCTTTTGATTCAAGCATTGACTATAAAGCTGGCTAACAGAAACGATCAAAAACAATTTACCAACGTCATTTATTGGTCCACAACCCACTGATCCCGCTCCCCCTTTGCGTGGTTTAGCCTTCAGTACGATTCTAACCTGTCATTATGTAAGGTGTACACTGCTTAAAGCCCATAGCTGGAAAATTGAAGGTTATGTTCAGAAAGTTCGATTTCATTCCAACTTATCAAAGCAACCAATCCCCTGCAATAATAATTTATCTTTCTTGTTCCAAACTTCCACGAGGAAATCAAGCATATAATAATTCTCACTTTTTTGGAAACACATGTAAAATACACCCCTCTGCCAAGATAGTTTTTCTGAATATCTTTTACTCCTTCTCCGTAATACAAAGTGAAGTTGGTTACGTTGTCAGATTTGGATGGCAGGGTTTTCCTTGTTGCTTGCGGCTTTGGCTTGAGTTTTGTACACCTTTTAAAAAGTTTTTACATCCACCAGCAAAGCTATCCACATCTTTCTCTTACTCTTTTGGATTCCTTTCTTTGTTTCTTACCCACAGTTCATTCGGGCTGTTGCCGGAGTTGGTAGTCGCACATAGGTTTGGCCCGGCCCCAAAGGCTGAAGTATACGTTTGGGGTTGAAAAATGAATCTACATTTCGATCTAGAGGCATAAGACACACTCAAATACAGATGTTCTTCCCTGTTACAAATATTTTTTTGATAGAGGTTTGATGGGACGGTGCCTGATGCTAAGCAGCAGATGATGGGGATTACCATCATTGTGGCGATGTGTCGTTTCCAAAAAGAGAATCTAGTGCTCAAGTGAAGTTGGCGCTTGTTCAGTGCTACGTACTGTACATGTGAAGAGAATTATATAATATTGAAATAATGTATAACGTATGGTATCAAAGTAGAACAGTTTGCGTTTTAGACCACAGAAAAGGACATATTAATAAAGTCATCTTTTCTTTGGGGTTTTCCACTTCATTGTTGACACAGAAACTCATCAGTCCTATAGTGATGCATATTTATTAGACTTTATTAACAGGATATCACTCCTGGCATACTGTAAACTTTGCGTTGAAAAGTGAACGCTGACTTCCGATCTTCCCATGGGATAATTACTGCATGGTGAGCAATGTTTATGTGTGCAAAGGGGATATCTATCCACCATCACTGTTTCTTTTTCCTTCCTTGATGGTGCTGGCTCTTGTGAATGAACCAAGCAGCGCCCTCAATGGGGTTAAAGTCTGGCCTCTGCGGTGGCCAATCCATGTGTGAAAATGACACGTCATGCTCCCTCAACCACATTTTTCACAATTTGAGCCCAATAAATCCCTACTTTGCCATCTTTGAATGTGTCTGTGCCACCAGGGTAGAAAAACCGAGTCATTCACTATATTCAGCTGGCCTTATTCTGACCTTATTCTATGCGCACAAAACCTCTAAAGGTAATAATTGTGGACGTGTCAGGTCAATGGGGAAAGTACAGCACCTTCATGCTGAAACTCACCAATGCATAAGGAGAGCATGAAAACTAAAAAACAAAAGCCGGGCTGTTGAGTGCATTCGACCACTGTGGGTGATTTGAGTAAAACTATGACTGTTTTCTTAGAGGCTAGATCACAATTCCTTTGATAAAACTCTTGGCTTTATTTTGCTTTTATAGGTAACTAAAGCTATCTTCTTATTTTGAGAGTTCACACTTCACTGTGATTGGTTCAATCTGCCTGTGACTCATTCTGTGTTTGAGCACAGAGCTGCAGAAAAGCACTGCAACAAAAACCTCACCAAATCTGTGGATGGTAGCGAGTTGTGGAGATAATGGTTCAATTTTGATCGCCTTATTGCCCACCCATATATGGTATCTCAACATAGTGGAGTACATTTAGGGGTGAGAGATAATATTAACAAAATATAATATCTCAATATTTTGGGGGACTTTCTCAATCACGATGATCAAGCAATAAGCGATTCAAACTGTCAGAAATACAAAAAAATGTGCTGGTAAATGCATTTATTGTGGATCGCTGTGTATTGTCTTGAATAAACTGCAAAAGTGCAGGAAAGAATAACATCACAATACCTTTTTTGAGAGATTACCATACACAGTTTTTGCAACTTTTCGTTCATTTCTTGACTTTGAAGATATACTCTATATTGTAAATTTGTACATCTTCCAAACAACATCTTCAATATTATGTTATAGATGATACAGCTCTAAGTAAATTCAACATTTAGAGCAAAAGTACATTTTAATCACAATCAGAATAGTCAATCAAAGGTTTCACAGACAAGTTTCACAGGGATTTTCTTTGGTGTACTCCAACATGAAACATAAACTTCTAATAATGACAAAGAATAAACTATGTAAAAATGTAAGAATTATAAAACTATAAGGGCATGTATAAAAATAGAATGCAAAAACAACACAACGACAACAGCGCAAATGGGTGGGTGGATCAAGCAGCACCACTGGAATAACCCTGGGGTACCTGCCTCGAAGGGTCTTTTGAACACTTGCCAGAGCGGCAGCCATACAGGACGACTTCTGCTTACGAGGTGCTGATTGGTTCTCTCAGCCGAGCGGTCTAAACCCAAAAGCTCTCTTCCACCCATGTACTGCTCGCTCCTTTGAAACCATCTTTTGTGAAACGGCTGTTTAATAGTGTCTATAAAAAGGCCTGCTGTACTCACTAAACTTCTTGGACGTGCTCCAGTGGATGCTGTCTGCTGTCTGAGTGATGTGCAAATGATGGGCTGTATAATGAGCAGGTGCGGAGCGTGCTACCAATCATTTCCACATGCTTCTGGGACAGATGGAAGCATGGACACGGAGCAAGGAGTTTCTGTACCTGCACTATCCTTACAATGAAGTTCAACTATTTCAGTGCAGGGTGAAGAATACTGCTATTTTTATACTGGCACCACTAGTAAACTTTTTATATACTGAGTTTCCTGAAATATAGTTTCCATCGGTGTCTGTAAGTCTGCATATCCTTTCTGCATTACTTTGGGTTTTGTCAGCTTCCACCCATGGACTGTACAGTATATTCACTCGAAACTCAAGAATGGATTATACTCTTACATTGCCTTGATGTGTGTAGCAATGTATAATCCTAACTCTAGCACTAAATACAGTATACACACTGCAAAAAGTGGATTCTAAGAAAGCAAAAAAAGTCTGATTTTAAGAAATAAATCCATATTTTTTCCCAAAAAAGTAAAAACATCTTGATTAGCAAAATTTTCTTGAGAAAAAAAAACTTATTTTGAGAAATAAAAACTAGCTATTTCTTGTGAAGATTTTTTTACTCAAAAACATGACATTATTTCTTATAACAAGAAACAAACACTTTTTGAATCTTCTTTAAACAAAGAATATTTTTTCTTATTTTAATTCATTTAAAAATATATGTCATTCATTTATTTTCACAGAAAATGAAATTGTAACAACATTTTTTTCTGACCAGTTTTGCAATTGCAGCTGAACTGTTAGGATACAAACAATTCTTACAGTATTCTTAAATCTAGGAAATATTGTAGAAATTTTGATCTATACACACCAGAAGTAAAATTATTCTGCATTATGCATTTTAGGCATAATTTGCTTAAACATTACAATTTATTGAGTAGATATTGCTTAAAAAGGGATATAATTTAGAACATTTTGCTTAAATCTAGCAACATTTTTCATCACATAAGAATCATTTCCTGAATTTCATCAATTCTTTGAGGATATATTGCTTAAAAATTGCAGTTGATTTGCTTAAATCTAGTCTTTTTGACTTGTTTTTAATAAGAAAAATATTCTTAAAATAAGAATTCTTAGCAAGGAAAAAATGCTTACCCCATTGTTTTGCTTAAAACAATACATTTTGTCTTGTTTTCAGATTTTTTTTCTTGTTTTTAGTAGGGCACTTTTTGCAGTGCAACCTGCCTAAAGCCCATAGTTGCTGGATGTCATTTACTCATAATTACATTTAGAAGCAATAGACTACATGATCAAACATCATGAATTCAGTGTTATTGAAATACACAATTTCAGGGGGAACTTCAGCTGTCCACATTAGATAAAAGTCTGTTAGATGTTCACTACTGTAAACATGACATTGGGTAACACACATTTTAAAATCTCTATTGGTTTATTATTACGGGACACTCTTTTCCCAAGAACACTTAGTGTTTTTAACGGCACCATCCCAAACTCTATTGGTCCAAATAGTGAAGTTCTACAGATTGAAGCCTGTTCTTTCTCTTTACGCGTCATGGATTTATCAGTGTGACAAAACGTGTAAAGATCACTGAAACTTTTGACTTGGTTTTCACTGAGTGACCTGGTACATGGCACAGTTCTTGGCCTAAATTTCTGAATCCAGCGTGGGTTTGATCACTGTTATTCCAGTTGCTGTGAGACAATCAAACATGAGCAGAACCTTATAAAGCAGAGTTTCTTTCCACTTTATGCTCAGCCAGTTTGTCTCGGGACAATCTTTGTCTTGACTATTTTCAAGTGCCAACACATAATGGGTGTATTTCTTTCTTATAGTCACTACAGTCACTTCTTATTGCACTAGCAGCTTGTCAATAGTCTCCCTTTGTCCCAGTGCAATTTTCTTCCACAACAAAACGCACTGTTTATTTTGTCGCAGCGTACAGCAATTGTACTTGCTGGGAATGTATTTAGTGTTCCTCCATCATTATAGAAGTCAAAGTTACTTTTAAGCCTGTTATACAGCATTTCATTCATTCCCATGGAGCTGCAGCGGAAACAGTACTTTTACAATGGCACATTCTGTGTTTACAAGTGTGTTGTGGTTTTTCTGTTGCAAACAGCAAAATGATGTGGATTAGTGATGGTTTTGCCCTCTTTTTCTATTCCCTTGCTTCTCAAATTGTGGTACAGGCACCAGTGCTGGGACACAGGCCTCTTCAGGTGATACTCAGGCTTCTCTAGGTCTAAAAAAATGTACTTGTTTGTGTTCACTTTTGAGCTAGTCCTTGTTCAGAACTAGGGTTTAGTTCTATTCTTGACCCGGTTTAGCTCTAGTTTTTACCTGATCCAGCCCAACTATCCACCTGATATAGCCCATTTATAGACTATATTTATAGACTCTTTATTTTTCTTTAGGTGTAAAAAAAAATGTAAGAACCACTGGTCTATGCATAATCAAAGTATTACTAGAAGTCACAATGAATTAACCACCCTTTGCCTTTAAATGCACAATTGTTTTTTTGTTATGCTTTACTGTGTAATGCGGCTGCCTTTACCATCAGGATTTGCTAAAATGTGTACGCCGGATGCCCTTCCTTTCTTTTGAAAACAACCAATTATACTATAACTGTAGGAAAGGCTTATCCATGATCAGTGTGCTCTGACTCGAACCAGCAACGTTCACATTCACTGATGAAATGTTTTTCCTGAGGGCCTGATTTTTCTGAAAACTTTTTCTTGTAGGCCAGATATTTAGTTATTATTAACACAGACACATTTTACCACAAAGAATATCTGCAATCTGCAACTGAATTAATGATAAAAATGGCAACATTATAGTGACGACTTTGGGTGACTCCTGGTCCTTTATTTGGAAACTGCTGTTGCTAAGGCTAAAATGTACACCACTATTAACTTTATTATTAGGACAATTATATGTCATCTCCCATGTATCTCTTTTTGGTTCTAAGTTTACTCTAAAAGGCAGCCAATTCAGGATAAAGTTAAACATCCAAGAACTCAAACCAAAAGTGCTTTGTAACCATCAGCCTAATGTCACATTGTCTTGTATTCCTCTTTAAATCCTGGACACCCATTCTTCCCATTCCTCCTCTCCTGTAATTTTGCACAGAACGTGACAGATGAAAACTTGACATCCTCTCAGACGCAGGCAGCAGAAGCAGAGCTGGCCCGCGTCCACTGATTTAGCTGTTGTTGACATGAGCAACATGATTCCCGGCGGGTTTGGCTGCACAATCTTGTAAAGCAATCCACCTAATCCGACGAAATACGGAAAGTCATGGAATGGGAATAGCCTTGTAACCCCTGTCTGGAGCGGAGCTGTATTAGTTTTCATCATGGCGACCCGAGATCCAACAAAGTCGATCTATCAAGAAGAGCTCACATCCATGTTGGAGTAAGAGGGCCAAGCTAGCTGGCAGCAATATGTAGTCGAACCCTAACCCACATGGATTCAATCATTTCACCCCAGAGCATTGGCATCTCCAGGGCCAACAACTACTGCTTTTACAACTTGCGTTTTACAGGCGCACGGCTTTCTCACAAGCAGCCCTACACAATATGCATAAACATGTGTGTACACAGGAAGTCGGGGGCAAGGAGTCCAGGAGGCAGCAAGTGTTGACAAAGAAGTGAGTGAGTGGAGAGGGGCAGGTGAGGAGTGCTACTGGCTTCAAAAGTAGGACACAGGCCAAAGTAAAGCATCCAATAGGGACTTGTACATTTACTTGATGCAAAAGCAAAATAAAACATGGCATTTGCACAAATAGCTATAAAAGTTAACATACTTTGACTTTATTTTTCTGTTTTTCACATAAACTCAACATACCAAACTGAAGACTCATAAATTTCTCTAATGTGAGAGCCAATGTTGTCATAAAAAGAAAATGTTAGTAGCTTATTTTGTGTTGTTCATGGTGCACAAATTATAGTTGTTAAGACATACCACATAAGACCCAACTTTGATTGCAAAATACGTATGTTTGTAATAGCAGACCTTGTCATACATACATTATATTACAATTAAAGTAGTGCAGTGCTATGAAGTATGGTGTATTGAAGGATTTTTTTAACGTAGCAAAAAATGAAATTTGTTCACGTGAGAGCAGAAGAGGCACAGGTTAAACCCGCTGCTATGCAAGAAGAGAACAAAGTACTTTGCCACATGTGTGTGAGCTGCCAGTCACAAAATAATTCAAATTTCTATAAACAATTTGCGCCTTGACAGGGGGGCAAGAGACCTGTCAATCTCATCTGCCACTCAACTGTTATAACAAGAATCATTGCCTTTCATCTTGTCGACATCTTGACTTGCTACAAGACTGCAGGCTTACAGTGTTATTTGAGCAATTATTGCACAGTTTCAGTCGTTTTTTAGCTGAATGAATAAATCAATAATGCTGCATTCCCATTGTGAGTGACATATCTCTAAGTCTCCCCATCTGGTAGGTCTACTGTTTCCTTAGCTGTTTCACTCTTTGCCTAGGGGGAAGTTTTTCAACTTAACGGAGGATGGGGATGTGAGTAATCAGAGTCGAATGGGCAGAATCGGACAACCACAAGTGGCTGGTGGAAATGTGGACATCGAGGTTAGGCAGGGATAGAAAACCGCACTGAAAAGGCGGACTTTGCAGTGGCATCTGGTTCCCATATACACAGCATATCACAATTAGGTGAAGCTGAGAGCGTGTGCATGCATTTTTTGGGCTGATGGGCTGTTGTTGTGGACACGTGTTGTTTGTCAATGACACCTGTGGTGGGATTAAGAGAGGTGTGCGTTACATATGCATAACGTCAAAGAAGGAGATTTTGGTCCGCAGCAGCAGTCTGGGAGTCTTGAGGAGAGAAGGTGTTTAAGCAGCTTTGAGCTAAATTAAGTTTCTTCCAAATACAAACCTATCTTCTGCTGGACAATAACAGGCACAGTATCCTTGTCATAGGTTTGAATAAGGGACAATTTTCCATTCACAAAAGTATCTCCTCCGCTGCTTCGGTTGCAACCGCACTGGCTTCTTGTCATTTGAAGATTCAGGAAAATTCTCCTTAGTGCAAATGCTGTGTTTCTTTCCAACATTAGGTTCACCGTGTGCCAAAGCCTATACCAAGTTAAGGTAGTGGCTGTCCCTGTGAGAATTCGGTCTATTTAACCACTGATGGATGCTTTTCAACACTATACAGCAACACATTTGGGCTGTGTTCTGCTTCTTGTTATTTGCAGCCAGACATTGGGATGGGTACAGCATTTGCGTCAAAAAAGTTAAATCGAGTGCCAGTAGGTTGAGAGACATGTATTCAAAAAGAATACTGTATTAGGAGTCGTGGGACCAAAGGATGGATAGAATAGGGCTATATGATGACGCAAATGATGGCTAACCCTAAAAAGTCTTAAAAAATCCTACATGATTGGAAACATCAGTGTTGGCAATTACACACAGTGGTTAAGTTACTGTGATCGAGGGTTCTAGTTTGAGTACATATTGGCCAATTTTAAGTTACTATACAATTATATTAAGGTAGTGATATCATTGAGACTTTTGCTGTATATTAGTGACATAAATATGATGTATTGCATGTTTCTATCATTTTATGTTTTCAGGTCACAAATAAAAAGAAGGAATTTTGTGCATAAAAATTGTCAACATTGTCTATTTTGGCAATGAAATGATTGAGCCAGGTTTAAATGTATGGTTTGATTTTGTTGACATATTACATACAAAGATTTGTTCAGACGGTATTTTGAATATCTTGTTGTTTTTGAACAAACAAATTCTACGCGCTACTTTTAACTTGTTAGCTCGTGTTAAGAGTGTAAAAACTGTCCCAAACCTGATACAACACCTTTGGTCAGTACTGCTTTGGGTTTTTGGTAAGCACAAGCATAAAAGCAGGAGTACCTCTCAGTCCACTTTCATTCAGTCACTATAGGCACATTTGCTTCTCCAATTGACCAAACGCATGGATGTCTTTGATGGGAAGATGCCAGGTACCACGGCGCTCACTTCCCACCTTATTTCCACTCCAAATGAACTGGCACCTCTCGCTCGGCTGTCCTTCAAGCTCCAGCTGGGATATGTTTAATTAACAAATGTAAGGCTGCCATGAATAGCACATGATGAAGGCAGGCACCATAGTCTTTGCTTCACCCCCACAAGTGTAAAGGTCCTACTTTATGTACTATCCAGGCTTTTGAAAATACTTTAAGACACCTTAGTGTCTAAAACACCCAGTGGTATGTCATGCTCTATAACAAAAAGAATGCATCTGATTCATGAACATACAAAAAGTATGTGCTACTATGTGATAATAAATACAGTCCGTAAAACTGATTAAGTTTGCGGATAACACCACCCTCATCGGGCTCATCTCTGACGGTGATGAGTCTGCCTACAGGAGCGAGGTGGACCGGCTGGTGTCCTGGTGCAGCCACAACAACCTGGAGCTGAACGCCCAGAAGACAGTGGAGATGATCGTGGACTTAATGAAAGTCACTGCTCCTCCGCCCCCCCCCTAACAGACTCCTCCACTCCCATTTCCATCGTGGACTCCTTCCGCTTCCTGGACACCACCATCACCCAGGACCTCAAGTGGGAGCCGACCATCAGCTCCCTCATCAAGAAGGCCCAGCAGAGGATGTACTTCCTGCGGAAACTGAGGAAACTCAACTGGCTGCCCAAGAGGATGGTGGATTTCTACAGGACCACCATCGAGTCCATCCTCACCTCCTCCATCACCGTGTGTTACGCTGGAGCCACCACTAAGGACAAACACAGACTGCAGCGCATCGTGCTGCTGAGAAGGTGACTGGCTGTAAACTTCCATCTCTCCAGGACCTGTATGTCTCCAGGACCCGGGGGCGTGCAGGTCGGATCACAGCTGACCCTTCCCACCCTGGTCACAAACTGTTTAACCCTCTCCCCTCAGGGAGGAGGCTACGGTCCATCCGGACCAGAA
>OMNZ01059855.1:15114-31284 GCA_900303255.1 Lesueurigobius sanzi | reverse complement strand
TACAAAAGTAAGTCTCTAGCTCATTCCTGTCAGGAGTTATGACATTTTAAAGAAAAAATTTAAATAGATAAGATAGTTCTTTATTGATCTCACAATGGAGAAATTTACTTGCTACAACAGCTCTTAGGACAGGATCACACAAGGGAGCAAAAAAACAGGAAATGTGCCATCAGAAGAAAAAAAAAAACAGTAGTAATAATACTGGAATAGGATGATAAACTAAATTTTAAAAACTAAAACTGACACAATAAAATAAGTGTCTCTTAGCATCTATCAATAGAACTGTATAAATTGTATTACAAAAAACATCTCTTATGTATATTGGATAAAAAATAAAAAAAGATAACACAACTAACAAGTGCCATTGCAGGTTTTGTAACGCTAAGGTTATTGCACATATTGCTCAATTCAGCCACTAGGGGGCAGCCAAGATTTTTTTTAAAGGAAGGAATTCCACACCTGTCCAGCAGAGGGCACTGACACTGTCTTATGGCCATACCGCCTTTGCTCTGTCTGACCCTGTCAGATTTCTGTAGTAGTAACTATGAAGGGGTTAACTGGGCAATTGCTGAGAGGGCCCAATTTGAATGGGGCCCCACAAAAAAAAAAACATTGGTCTCCCTAAAAAATAAATTCCAAAAGCACAAATGGCAGCTAAACAGGGCCAGCTGAAAATGTAATTCATTTTCTAAAATACACCTGAATACAGAAAATAAAAACTAAAAACTGCAGGACTCCCCCAGATCAGAAGTGCAATATGTCATTTTAAGGGCTTAAAATAAAAATCAAAAATTGGATCGAAATGTAACTATTTCTGCTTTGAAAGGGAGCAAAGAGACTTTTGTGCTTTTCTCCCGACTGGATTCTAATGGGCGTTTCACCCATTTATCTTGCAGTAACAGTCCCTCCCTTTCACAAGCGAATTGAACGAGAGCCATCCCAGATTGATAACGTGTAGAACTCAAATCAGAGTGCACACGTCAGGTTACAGTGTACAGGGAAATATGTGTGATTTTTCAGAAACATTGTCTTATCAATTTAGCTAAAACTGAAATAGTAAGCACTCATTTATTTAGCACCTCTCTTGCGTCACTTGGCATTCAAACCACTTACTAGCCTGTACAGTCTGGTGTATGAATGAGTGAATGATTCTTTAACGTTACAAGTGTAAGGTCACAACAGCAGTATGCCCTGTTGTGAGCAGGGTCATTCAGATCACAGGCTGAACACTCAGTCGACTGAGCGAGAGCCACACTGCTGACACCATGATGCAGTAATGACACCAGGACAGTGCTATCCTCTTCAAATGCCTCCAAAGTTAGACGTATAGCAGAAAATAGACCTAGCCTCTAAAGTGTCTTGGTTATTATTGGCGGAACAAAAAAATCATTCCAAACTTGAATTAGGTTAAGTGTAATGCGTGACCTCATTCGCAGCTCCAAACCAGCCCTGGGCCATGGGTCCCTGGATGTTTTGACCGATCAGTGCACACTTATAGCTTCAGGTTATCATTAGCACAAAGTTGTAACCTAGTTATGAGCTACTAAAAGACCTCACATCTGACTTCTGTTTGTCATTGTGCTCTGATAAGAAAAGACACAGAGAATGGTAGGGCTGTTCAGTTAACTTTTTTTTTTTTACTACTACAAACCCTTTAAATGCTAAAATTCAAAGTCCAATACTATCAAGTTTATATTGTTGAATTTAGGTCATTTGAGTGTGAATCTTTTTTCACTAATTTTGGAGGTAATGGTTATGTCAAAAGAGCTAAGATCTACTCCAAAGCATGTGGCTAATGTGTTACTATTCTATATAAAGACATCAAGAGGAAACAAGAATCCTTTTGTCATCATCTGGTATATTACATGAGCAGATCTTCCAAATTTTGTATTTAAGCTATTTTTGGAAAAGTTTTAAGTAGAAGATTGCAAAATGAAGTAAAGAAATACATTTTCAAAGTAAACTATCTAGCTCCTGGCCCCTCCTCTCCTGATCTGAAAGCCCTCCTCATTCCCTGGGCTCGCACAAGCTAAAAAAAAACAAGCATGTGCAGGTTGATTGACAGGTCAGAGGAAAGTTATGGCAACGGGGATACAGATTAGTTACTGAGATCAGCAAAGGGAGACAAACGTCAATGACATCAAGGTTCAGGCCCAGGCAGGCAATTGGATGTGTTTTCCTTAATCTGTAATACATTTGGACTTACAAACTATTACTTTAAGAACAATAATGAGGTTATGCACATACTTTGTGACAAAATTATGACATTTGGTAGAAAAATACTTTGGTAGAACATACGGGCATGATGAGGATAGCAATAAAATAGTCTGGGATTGAGGGTTTTGCATTTTCGAACATTAAACATGTAAATATTTTATATGTTTAGGCGGCTAACAGGCTTTTTTGATTGAACCCAGAAAGTTAACAATTTCCTTGCTTAATCTGCAATATTGTGGGTCTTTCAATCACTTGTTGATGAACTGTTGACTTAGGGCAGGGCCATTATGAAAAAAAATTATTATCACGATTATTTTTCCCATTTTGAACGAATTAGATTTTTGTCTTAAAGGGACTCTACGGAAGTTAAAATTAAAAAAATAATATATTTTCCACCCCCTACATGCTCCAGCAATGTCTCGCGCTGTACTGTGAGCCCACACCTATCCCACTCAATTGTATAAGCCTGTACTGTCACTCTAAAGTTGCGTGTTCGGGCCGAGTCAGGAGTCATTCACCAGCTTAACATGGACACTGCAGTTACGCGGACGGCCAGAGGTGGCAGTCACGAGTATGAAAATGGACAACCTACGTTGAGTCCCTTTAATTAAGGACATTAAAATAAAACCAAATAAATATGGCCTTCAGTATAGTACCGGTGATTACAGAGTGCACGGCCCCACGTCACATCACTTCGAAGCTGCATGCTAACTGCTAACTTTCTACTACAGAAGCAGAGATACTTTCGCTCTCACACAGTAGCTACACCGACACCTCTCACATCCAGGGAAACATAAAAACGTCTGTGCAGAGATCGCGTGAAGTCTGAAAGTATTTGAAGAAAGAATGACAGTTAGCGATCATGCTAGCACAGGGTTAGCTTAGTTAAGCATTTTGATGAAGTTAACCAACAATTGCTAACTCGAAAAGCATCTCTAACTTAGTGCATAGAAATCCTTAAGACATGCTCATGCTCCTTAGTGCTCGAATATTTGGGGGACACTTGCAGGTCATTTTTGTATCACAATCAGCAGTTACAAAGCTGACACAGCGCGATCCTCGTGTTAGCCTGATCTGCATGCTAGTCTGTTAGCCTCCCTATATTTTTACATTGTACTCTGTAAAACAGGGTCAATTTTCATCATTAACACTCTCTATTAATAGCCTTAGGTCGTTATCCATTTAAGGTCAATACAGTTGGTAAAGCACGTTTCACAAAGTTTATTTTTAGAGAGAAGCACGTAACAGATCGCATCTGCTGTAATCACCAATTGACTTGAATACTGATCTGAAATTAATTAACTTTGTGTTTTCTTTGCTAGGCTTTATTTATTTTTTAACTTTTTCATGAACTTTAAACAGATAAAATGTATTTAAAAAGTGTAAAATAAAGATCAATAGCATATTTGATGTAGTTTGTCCATGTATATGTTGCCGTAGTTAGTGAATGCGAGGACATCTCAGCCTCGCACTCTTATTAAAACTCACCACGCGATTATCTACATCGGCCTTTGTTAATATCACGATTCGATTAAAATTCGATTCATTGCCTCAGTCCTAGACTAAACTTCCACAATAGTGGCGTCAAATCTTATATAGGCATTGGAACAACCATAGGCACAAGCAGATAAAACCGTGACTGAGCTTTGACGATGTACAGACTTCCCATCATGAAAGTATCAAAACTGCTGTGCAAGGAAACCGCAAAGTGTGATTTCCGCGGCTTAATGTAAAAACTGTGCGGTCCCTGAAGGTTCGACCCTAAATCCTGCCTGTCACTCTCCGCCGCTTATTTTTTTCATGCATCCCCACGACTATAGCGCACAGCTCGGCCATCTGATTACACCTACACAGCATTGCTCCGTACTGTACATTGATTTACCTCCGAGATCCTGATGGCTTTCTCAGACTTTTTCCAGACAAGACATAGAATATGCGAGGGGGACTGTGGGACCCTCCATTGACAGGGGAACGGCTCCTCATGTGCGCAGCGGCTGTGAGGAATGGCCGAGGGAGGAGTTGAAATTACAGACGTCCGTTGTCTCCTGGTCCTTGTCTTCGGAGTGCAGTTTCCGCAAAAATGTTTGACTAAGTGGATCTTTGACGGAAGCGCGGTTTGTGGTTTTGGCTTCATGCTGTCAAATAGACTTTGCGTCATAGCCTTGAATCTTTTCACACCTGAAAATCTGGACTACGGTTCATGTTTGGCCTACTTTGTGTACATTTCCCATACTAGGGCGAAATGAATGGATGGGCTTGTATGCCAATAAATGTATAGCCTGGTCTGTTTTACACATAAAGAAAGGGTTCTCAGGAGGACTTGAGATGATCGTAGTTACAACCTCGGACAATGTATTTCTAGGCAAAGAAAATTCATTTACATGTGTTGGGAAGGGAGCCCAGATGATATAGGATATTAATATATTTTATCAACATGACCAGATATGAAGAAAACATCGTACCATCAGTGCATGTAAACTTATGCATTTCATAGAATATGAATTTATTGTCAAAAAACCTGTTTGTTTAGGCTTTTCAACTAGAAACTATAGCCAAATGTCCCTTATCAAAAGTTGACATATTTTGCATTTTGAAACAAACATAGATTTTTTCAGAGAGTCCAATTTAGTCAGAAAGCCCTGTATTTCAGCTGAAGTGAGTTTTTCTTTGCTCCTGAACAATTTTCCTGGCACTTGTTGAAGGTCATGTAAAGGCTAGATCAGGGAAATTTGAGTAGTTTCTGTTTCATTATGATTTCAAAAGTTCTTTGGCAATAAATGGCTTTGCACAACCATGAGTGGAAAAAAAGATTTTTGTGTTATCATTCATATTCTATGAAAAATTGACAAAGATTAAAAGGGTACAGTATGTACTAAACTTTTGACCACAACTGCATATGTTTTATACTGGTAACAAAGCTGATTCAGTCGTAATTGCAAACAGCTTTTGTAAATGTTTTTCTTTACGTTCTTGATGCCCACCCACTGCTGTCCAACCAATCATCCAATCAGAGACCCATGCTTTTGGTTGCCAGGTCCTACGGCTTTTGCACCCATTTTTAACCTAAATGTTTTAGTCAGATTTGAGTAAAAGGGTATTTCACAAAATCTTTTCACCATCATGGTCACCCTTATATCCCTTTTTATTGAATATTGACAATTATGGACAACCCCTGTACGACTGAGAACCTACACAGATGAATTGCGAGTTATCGTTGACCATGGACAACGTAAACCATTCATAACACAATGCACACTGCACACATTGGACTTTATGTTTGTTTGTTTACTTGTAATTTTTAATTTTACAGTAAATGTGTGTTTTATTAACAGTAATATTGTTTCCATCAAATTTTGCAAAATATTTAAAGAATGATACAGAAAAATGCTGTAGTTCATGCAATAATATACCATATCAACTTTTAAAGGGCAATTCTGTTGTTGTTTATGGCATAGCTTGTTGATTAGAAATTTAAAATATATATATTTCTTCTTTTGTTTTCAACACAACAAACATTTTTTTGAAATGTCTTTAAATACACATTAACATGAATCCAAAATATTGTGGCGAACAGAGAAATGTTGGCAGAAGATGTCACCTTTCAGCCAGCAATGCACACATGTATGCCATATACAGTATATAGTCCAGCTCTCCATCAGTTTGGGGGTCCCTGGCCTGAAAAACGTTGAAGACCCCTGGTATATCATCAATCATCATCAATCATTTAAAGTTGATTGTTTTGAAAATTTGTGTCCAATGTTTTTTTTAATATTTTGTTTTTATAAGTTGACAGAAATATGTATATTATAGTCATAGTTTTAGTCTCATTAACTACTTTAAATGTAGTTTTAGTCAGAAGAATGATTACTTTGACTAAAATTATGACAAAATACCATCATCCAGCTTGGTCATGTGGCGTGATTAATGTAACAAATGCTGAAGAACTTTCCATAACCTTAACCTGACACAGCTATCTCTTTTGGACGTCTCCCGGGGGACGTGTTCCGGGATTGTACCTCCACGAGAAGGCCCGGGGGAAGGCCAAGCACACCCTGGAGGTACTATCCGTCTCCACTGGCCTGGGAACACCTTTGGGATTCTCTCCTCTCTAACAACTTTTCACCGCAACCTGGCACTGGAGAGCAGCGTCAAGACAAATTATGCCATTGTGCGATGGGGCAAACAATACTCAAGTGCTTAGTTTCATGTGGTTTTGTTATTTCTCACCCAGGACGGTAAACCTTCTTTGGGGGCGATTTCGACTTATAATCCAAGATATTGCCTTTGTCGGCGCACACTAGCTTCCAAAAATGTGCCACACACGTGATTTAAGTATTATGAAAGCCGTGTAACACAAGCGGAGGTAAGCTAGTCGAAGCGCATTGTTCAGGAGGGCCCAGTGATGTCCGACGCTCCCTCGTGTGCGGATTCATTTCGTCCTTAAGAGATGCCCTCAAAGTCCGATTATGCACTACAATGGCGCGTTATTAATTAGAGATGCCTGATGGGCATTAAACCATTCATCGGAACTGGGTGTGAAAACCACCCCTTTTGTGGCGCGGTTCTCAAATATCCCACCGGTCACGTCGCCAAAAGAATGCCGGCCCGCTAGCCTCATCCATCATTTCAAGTGACAAAAGTTGAAAGCCCAAACACATTCTTTGGCCACTTTCGGATGCAATAATAAGGGAAGAAGACACATAATATCCCTATCAAACGGAGAGTTAGATGATTCGCGCGATAAAGCAAGCGGCACGGATGGTTTACATTCAAGAGCCGTAATTCAAACAATACATTTCAAGCTCTTGATACGGCTAGAGTCCCAGTTTCCGTCCCTGCATTTTTTCAGTAGCAAACTCGGTCTTTACGATGTGCTGCTTGACAAATAAAACCCCCAAAGGTATGTTCCGCAGTCGCTCTTCCAATATTGTGCAACTTTATATAGAAGGTTCAATCTAAATATTTATAAGACTCGGAGGGACCTGAGCCACACGGCCAAATGTAGAAACAAGCGACAGCAATTACAAAAATGTTTGGAGAAGTAGACCATGATTGCATTCAAAAGCTGTTTGATTTTCACGCAGAAGTTGGAAAGAAGAAGAACTGCAGATACAAATATTACTATACTCCTAAACTTGAAATATTAATAACTTATGGTTCAGCCTGTCCAAACTTTTGCACAATAAATCACAGTCGAGTGGAAGGAGCAATCAGCAAATCGTAATGAATGCTATTATTTCATTATCCTTCAGCCAACAAGTAAATATTCTGTCTCTGTGATGTCACATTTTGTGTAAATTAACTAAGTATAAATGTGTCCCCCCTTGCTCTTCTATCTGGGCCACAAAACATAGCAAAGAGAAATAATGCATAACTGCTGCCATTTTACTTAATACTTACAGTATTTGAAATGCCCCAAACTGCAATCGGTCCAGCCCCCGGTCAAGTTCCAAACCCCGATGTGGCCCTTGCATCTAAATGTTTGGCCATACTAGCCCTCGGATGATGAGCTGTAACCCAAATAAGAATATTTATTACAACCTATAAAGCACTTGGCAGTTTAAGTCTGTTAAAATACTGTATTTTTCTGCTGATCATTGTCCATTGTATTGACATCGCGGGAAATGTATTCCTGCAATATTTGTGATTTCACAAGCTCATGAAAACACATCTTGAAAGAGTCCAATCGTTACGTTCGGCTCGACTCAACCAATGAAGTGCCTGCATTGGGGTTTAATGTGGGACATGTTGATATGATGTTGCACCAAACGCCGAAGAATATCAAACGTGGCTACGTCTAAGGACTAACTTTTTGATGCTGCAATTGACTCTGTTTTAGCTGAATTGCTGACTATTTCTGCTTTGAAAAGGGAGAAGAGACATTTGTGATTTTCTCTCGAGTGGATTCTGCAAAAGTACGATAGGCGAAGTATTGCTGTGACGGTCCCTCCCTCTCACGAGCGGATTGAACGAGAGCTATCCCAGATTAGTAATGTGTAGAACTCATATCAGAGAGCTACGCATATCAATCTGGCACATGTCAGGTTAGTCAATCTGTACATACACTAATAAAACTGAAATCATAGTCTCCTGAACCCAACACTAGTTATTTTAGCAAACTTTGGTACTTTTTCAAATCATGTAATCAAATGCCGTTAGCGGTCTGAGCCTGTTGCAACAAATGTATATGCAGCAAGAAAGAACAAGAAAGTCTCATTGAAAGTTCCATTCACTTTCAAATGAAGGTCAAACCAGTCCCTTTATGAAATTATGGAAAGGTCTGTTTCATAACATTTAACAATTCCATGATTTCTCTCTCATTAACATAACAAACTTAACTTAACCTAAATTATTCAGTATTTAGCTCAGATGCCAAGTTTACACACTATTTGTTATCCAAAGTAAAATCTCTAAATGTTTGTACATTCATGCTTTGACGTCACACATTATGCGGTTGATGAGTTGACAATAGGTCTATGGCGCAGCTGTCTTCCCCGGCACGCTTCGTCGTGACCAAGACCAAGACCGAGTAGTCCTTGATCGCCGAGATGGGGCCCCTAGTTGTGATGTTTGGCTAATGTTTAAAGCTATAGGAGAAATACATAGATGCCATCGTAGGCAAAGTTTCTTCAGTCTTCATCTGTACTCTGTAGTTGAAGTGTAGAAAGTTTTGTCAGCGAATGAGGGACTTGGCGCTTGGTCTCTTAAGGCGAAACCAGTAGGAGGAGTTGACCTCTAAGTCCCACCTCTCTTAGGAAAGCAAGCACTAATTGGTGCGACAAGGTCAGATGTTTTTTCCAACCTTTAGAACTAAGAGAGGTGGGACTTAGAGGTCAACTCCTCCTACTGGTAAGAGACCCACGGTCGTGCCAAGTCCCTTATTTTCTCACAAAGCTTTTTGGATAAAGAGCGAAACATCCTACACTCCAACTACAGAGTACAGATGAAGACTGAAGAATCTTTGCCTGTACGACTGAGAACCTACACAGACGGATTACATTGATGCCATTTCTCCTTTTTATTTCTATGCTTTTTCAGTTGTGAAATATTTAAAGAAATGGCATGTGACCCAATTGAGAACAGGTTCAGCCCTTCTCAAAAATGTGATTTCTGTACTAATTTAGAGGTTCTGTCATCACTCACATGTTAATACTCCTGAGCATGTGTGCACAATAAAGTAAATATTGGTTTTGAAACATGGATCACAAATCTATTTACACTTGTATTAAAAAAAATATTACATTGTCAAAAACAAGTCTCACTTTTTTATATATATTTATGCATTTTAGACTTCATTGTACCCTCTCTCGAAACTTCCTTCTCAAAATGCCTGGCCAACTGGGGGTAGTACATCTCCCTGACCTTTCCATAGCATTTCTTTGACTCCAGCATTCACTCTCGGGCCGAGCTTAATGTCAACACAATGCTTTCGCGGCGCGCATTCCAGCGTTACGTCCAGGCAACGGTCAAAGGGAGCCGTGCAATTACAGTGCACTGGCCTGCGTCACTTTGCTGTTTACTTCCTAAACACTCGCCCGTCTAACTAACCCTTTGAAGTCGCCTCCTCCTCGCCTTTCCTTGCCACGAGCGATGTGCGCGGATCCAACTGTGTGCCACATTAGCAGCTCTTCCCCAGCTGCGCCACAGACTCTCACATGTGCAGACGGACAGGACGGACACTCACGGCATGGAAATGTTTAGTTTGTAGGCCCGAGACACATCCGATATTTTATCCCTGCGCACTTTTGATCTTGTCTGAAACTGCTGATGGCCTATCTGCACCAGTCAACAGTTGCACAAGGAATTAATTTATCACTTGCACACAAGGTCATAAAGATATTATATTGGCTGCAGAGCCGGTTTGAGAGCGGGTCGGTCTGAGTGCTCCTTTCATTTCTTTCTTTTTTTTTTTGTTATCTATATCGTTCAGCTGCTCCCTTTTGGTTGGATCACTGCTGCGATCCAGTTGCATGGTAATTTGACAAGTTTGTAGGCCAGATGTCCTTTTGCAACCAGCCACGTTTCCATATTTTGCAGTATGTAAACTGTAGTTTTGATTAGATTCCACCAAAAACACTGCAATTAATGAACGTATTGAACAGCAGCAGTCTGTAGGCTATTTATTTTATCGAAACAGGATGCCAAAATGATTTTTTTGTTTTGTTTGTTTATTGTATTGCAGGAAAAGTGGCGGGGCTATATAAGTTTATACTTACACACATTCCAATTCAAACATGGAAGCAGGGCCTTCAACGGGGTACAACCAGGTCAGTTGACCCGGGCCCCAGGAACAGGGGGCCCATGAAGGAGCAGATTTTCTTTTGTCTGAGGGGGGCCCATGTGAGCCTTTCTTGCCCTGGTCACCAGCCAGTCTATCGACGGCAAAGTATAAATGCTCCATCATGTGTTCAGTGTCATGCCAAAGTAATATGCATTGCACTCCACAAGAAAAATGTGCAGGAAAAATGGTCTAAAACTAATTTTGTATTGTCACTCGATGCATTGCAATCCAATAGCATTACCAGATTTATTGCTTATATTGTACATGTTTAAGTGGGCATGGTATAGCATTGGGGTTGGAATGAATAAATTTATAGTAACAGTAACACATGTAATTCTCAAACTGGATAAGGTTTCTCCCTTGGAGAATCCCCAGACTGCATGATAAACAGTAGTGTAAATGTGGCGACCCGCCAGTGTCTGACTATCGGAAAAACATCGCCCCGGCACTTGCCTGCCCCTTTCATTAGCCTTACTTGCTAATAGGTTGTGTTCACGTACTAGAATTCTATTTCAGTTCAGTTGACAGTTTTTGAAGGAAATTTAAAAAAAAATTCTCAAATGTTGTTCTTGGTAATTATTTGATAGTGATTGGATTCACAAACCTGCCATTTTATTCTTAAGGCTGAAAGTCCTTCCTACTGACCAACATCACACACATGCTTTTGAATATTGTCTCCACTTTTGGACACCTTTATGAGAATATAATTAGACCTTAGTTCATATGTTCTGACAGAGAAGACATTGGACTTTAGAATGTTGTGATGTCACGTGAACACAAACTATTGTAAAGAAATTCAGTCAACAGATCCATTCTCACCTTCAACATCACCTCCTGGAACTTCATTTCTTACAGTTAAACATAAAACAAAAGTTTCCGGATCATCAAACATAAAACAGGCCACCAAAATGACAGGTTCACCACAGACGCCTCTGTCTGGCTTACCATCGTCAGGCAGTGACCAGGAAAGCCACCCTGGTCACTGCAGCCCTGCACCCTCTGCACTCACACTTTCAACTCCTCCCCTCAGGCACAAGATACAAGGTCCCACTGGCAAAGAAAAGCACCCACAAAAATCATGCATCCCGTCTGCAATAAAAATCATTCACACATATGTTTCATCTTTTTCTTGTGTATCAATTGTTTTTAATGTATCAATGCCTTTTCAGCCGTGTCAAGGATGCATTTCTGTCTCTGCTGGGATAGACAATAAAGATTTTCTATTCAATTCACAGCTTTGCATTTAAAACATGGCACACATAGCATAATGAAGCCATTTTTCTCATTACCTCCATTGCTAACATTTCACAAGCTCTGATCTCTGACGCTGTGTTTCCAGAATGATAAAGCCTTCTCCTCAGCCCTGTTTGTTGACATCCATACCATCCAAACCTCAGTGTTTACCTTTGAGACAACATAAAGAAGATGGATGCACATCAGCTAAAGAGAAACAGGGAATCTTTGTAAACCCGCGGAGGCCATGGGCCGGGCGTTACCCAAAATGCACCGAAAACTATGTAAATACAGTCGTCTTGTCCAAATAAAAATGATGTGGTATGTTCCGCTGATGGATAAATGCTACGGCGTCCTTCAACACTTGCCCTGCGCTGTTACCACTGCAGTCCGTCAGCAGCTTGTTAGGAATAGTACAGTGTTTTCAGGTCAGAAGTCTTATGTAATCCTATATTATCCTCTGGCACGGTGCACTTTAGCCCCGTCCCAAAGCCAAATTATACTTTATGTGTCTGCGAATGCTCCTGTGAGAACGTCTGCGCAAGGGGTAATCAGCGCGACAAGCCCGACAGTCACATGCAAACTGTCTGACCTCCGCCGAACGGGACCAGAATAAAAACATGAAGAACAAATGTGGAAATATAAAAGGAAACAGTTCCCCGAAGGTGGTGGTGTGATGAGTGTTGCATCGTTAGGCAATGGAAAAGTGTAATTGCTTCATAAGGCGGGGTTAATATGTCGAAAGCCTGTATTAATTAAAAGTAATGGGATCGCATTGCTCAATTATAGCGAAAAATGCGAATCGTTATCTTGTGTTGTTTTTAAATCCCCTTTGACCACCCAGTGAGACTTTAGGGACAATAAGAGATTAAGATGTTGGATTATCGCGCTTTTTATTGCACACCTTATTGCGCTGACTATGAAGTGAAATGTGCCAGCTATGAATAGTTCTCATTGTACTGTATGTCTTTGGGGACTTTTAAAATGAGCATATACATACAGTA
Source organism: Lesueurigobius sanzi (assembly GCA_900303255.1). Classification (NCBI taxonomy): domain Eukaryota; kingdom Metazoa; phylum Chordata; class Actinopteri; order Gobiiformes; family Gobiidae; genus Lesueurigobius; species Lesueurigobius sanzi. Next base: position 18,549 of record OMNZ01059855.1, on the reverse strand, counting down.
ATTGTGACTGATAAACACATTTTTGGGCACCTCAGGGTTAATATTTCAGGAGTATAGCATTTCAATTACGCTCTATGGGAAAGATAGGTCTGTTCTTTTCATCAAGCATATCTTATGTTGCTTGGACTGCCCTCTGCAGACAGCATGGAGTATTACACCTGATTAAAAACAAGACGCAAGACAAATTTTGGTCAATAGCATGCTAAATAATCAATGGTTCCATGATGAATACACTTTCAGTACTTTATCTCTCCAAAATTCAGGAGTAGAAGAACAAACAACCACTGTAATCTGGATAATTTAACACTGTGCGAAAAAATGTAAACAAAAATACTACTCCAAGTATGTTTTTGATGAGGGAACAGCATTGTAACATGGTTAAAAGCCCAAAAAAAGTCCAGTTTGCAAATTACGACCCATTTAAGCAAATGGATAAAGGATCAGATTTGTTTCTGGGAATTTGGTTGGTTTGAGATTAAATTCTAATTTGGTTCATTGACAACTTGGATATTCTTTTTATTGTATAATATAAAATAATATTAATAATTTTTTTTAAAAATGGGCCGTTTACTAATGAGTAACTTTTATTCATGATATATGGATAATCCAATTGATTACTATCCTCATAGTCCTATCCTCATGCGTGGATATAGTCTGGAGCCTGATGCAGCAGAACAAGATGTTACGAGCCTCACAACTTGTCCTGAGGAAAAGAAAAAATAAATGACACCTTAGGAACATTTCGGAACATTCTTTTACAGCCATCCATTTCATGTTCACATTGTGTTTTGCTCCATAATGATGGTAAAAGCTTGATGGCCGAGTCATTGGACAACTTGTACAGCACTGAGCACCTCCAAAGGTCTAAAGGTTTGAGATGAAAAGTTTTGATTCTCTGCACGTGACAGGGTTAAGAATAATATTATAATATTATTAATATTATTATATTTTCAATATGTTGATGCTCCTGGACGTGTGCTCTAAGCAAAAAAAAATCTTGCTGGAAAAAATCCCAAGCAGATTTCTTTTTTCTCCATAAATTGCGCACCTATTTCCTCTTGTTACGACTCCCATGACAGAAGGCTAACATTGCCCATAGCCCCAAACCTCCTCAGCCTCATTTTGGGGGTTCACTGTCAGGCCAGATGGGATAAATTGCCTAATCCTGCCGCCGCATTCGGGGTATGTCCCAAAATGCCTCGTGAGCTAAACACCTGGGCACTCCACTCACCAAATTACTTTTTATAATCTAATAGGCAAAGAGGATTCATGTGTTTTCTGATCTGATGAGCTTAGCGCTATTGAGCTTTAAAATATATACATATTTATTTAGCTTATGTCATTATGTACTCTATCATCAAAACAACCTGAAGTGGTATTTTGTTTCATTTACCCATGTTACAGTAGTCCTGCATATTCAGTCCATTTACCCTATTTAAAACACACAGCCACACTCTGATAAACAGCATACACAGGAGTCCTTGAAGTTCTTCTACGTCATGGGGTTCTCAAAGTGGGGTTTGGGACCCTCTGAGGAGTCACGGTACACTGAGGTGTGAGACAATTTCAAGCATCGCTGTCCAGTCTCCCGCTTGGACCGGGAAACTTTAATTAATTTTCTTTTATAATTTGCGTATCACGATACAGGCGCCTCGATACGATACGCGTAACGATATCCGTAACGATATATTGCCGATATATGTCCACACTGTGAGACAGAACGGCTCAGAACTGATCCAATATTGGATTATTGGCTTTAAAAATGTGCGGGAACGTTTGGGTATTTCAACAATGACGTAATTGTTCCAGGAAGTAGAAAACGAAGCGCTGCAGAAGTCGACATGAACGGACCAACGCAAACAGGGTTGATTCAAAACTGCGTGAATGAACTGAAATACTGCTCCAGGTCCGTTTATGACCAGGGAACAACTTTATGACATGGTTAAAAGGTTGAAAAAGTCAATAATTTCAATGTAAGCTGTTTGTTCATTGTAATTTGTGTCGAGTGGCACATTGTGCTTTTTGGCTCCCTATTTTAGTCTTGCATTGGCCTATCGCACTATTTTAACTTGGATTAGTACATTTGCCAACATGTTTAAAACATAGGCCTATACTTAAAACAGTCAGATCTCCTCCTGTGGCAGCGTCTGTCCTGCTGTTCCCTTCTCCTCTCCCCCATCTCTGTGTGTTGCTCTCTTAGGACAGAGCAGGACAGGCACAAACTCTATGGGAAGTCTAGGTAAAATCTTAAATCCTCAATTTTTTAAATCAATTTGGAAGGAAAAATGTTTGATATGTTTTGAAACCAGATGGATGTTGTCGCCACAATGTGAGAAAAATGCATTTTGAGAAAATTGCCAATGAAGTCACAATTTCACAAAAGTAGAATAATTACACTCCTTATTGTAAACATTAGGTAGTACACTTATTATAAACTGGCCCAAAACCTTAAAATTGAAAGAAAAGTTTTTGCCTGTAGTATCTCTCCTAAGGTTATAGAAATACTAAAGTAAGGTGTTAAAAGTAATGGAGGATCTTTAAAGTTTATGTCACAAAAATAAATACATCAGATCAGTTCAGGTTTTTCATTGGACATGTAACAAGCACCAGAGCCCGCTTGTGTTTTCAGATCCCCGCTGGAGGAAATCTTGTGCGCCCTGTTAATTCTCCCTCTTTTCTCTTCTGGAGCCACTGAAACTGCCTCTGTCATAAAAGCTTTGTTGGGTTTAGGGCCTATAGGACGCGCCGGGCCCCCAGCCAAATCAAGCAAACTGCTCTCAGCCAGTGAAACCAGAGAAATGGCAATGCCCATGGGAGCTGCATGGCGAGTCAAAGACACCCATTCACAAACCAAACACTGTTCCCAGGGGTGTAAGGCATACAAGCAGCCCTACACAGCCAACCAGCCAATCCGCCCAATACATAAAAAGCTGCCAATTAATCCGCAATTTTATTCATAAATCCAACATGTGAGCCTGAATTGCTTACATGATTGCTGCCCTTTTAAGGGTTTGATGGCAGCGGGTATTGTTACATAAATTGCACTCTGTAGGGGAAGGTTAAATCCCCTGAAAAGTAATTTGATGAATGCGCTAACTGCGGTAAACTCACAGTGGTAAAGAAGAGAGAGGCTACTGTTTGTGAGGAGCGATTATGTCAAAAAGGTCAGACCGGGACAATGCAGACAATAACCTGAGAAACTTTATCTTCTTTCTTTATCTGTCAAGTGATTGGGGCATTTGCAATGGCACCTTCCCATTGTGCAGTCTGTTTGAGAGGTTAATTGTGTTTAATGTGGATTTATGTAGGAGAAAAACAAAGAACCAAGGCACTCCTCCCACATTGTAATTCTCTATTTTCATTTTCTAAAGAGCCTTTATTAGATGAATAAAAATTTATATCATGAAACAAAGATTTGAAAGAAATAATTGGCAA
>OMNZ01059855.1:0-11551 GCA_900303255.1 Lesueurigobius sanzi | reverse complement strand
TATGCACTAGAATGTCAAAATAGTGACAAGGACCTGTAGCCAACTCTATGAGACACCAACTTTAACTGATTCTCAGCTAAAAAAAGTTGATTTGGGGTTTAGTGCCTCTTTAAGCGCAATAGAAAGAGTGGTGAAAACATACTTTTTAGAAAGAAAAACCTTAATGTGGTTTTAATGACAAGCTCAACAGAAGGTAAGGCATTGTCATCTTGACTAGTTGTTGACTAATTCTCATCAGAGTTTGAGCCAATGAACAGCGTAATCCCAGACTGTCTTCCAATGTGTCTCATACATGGAGTCAGGCTGTCCTCCACCTCAAATTTAAACTATGCTCTAATATTGTGATGTCATGTGAACACTACCTATTAAGATATACGTTCTTTTAGTAGTTATTTCAGCAAAATGAAGCTTTCTGGATGTGTTCTAGCGCTGGCTAAAGGCATCAGCTGCAAACATGTTGTAACTATGTCTGACTGCATTGTACCTGCAAAAAAGCTGGATCGGTGCATCCCTAATACAAACCAAATATTGTCAAGTCCGAAATCAGCATAAACTTAATGGTTATCTTGAGTGCGGAGTAGAGAGACAGTTGGTGCAGCTCTGGACTTGTGGACACTTCTCTGGTTTCACGAAAAGGTCAAGTCAGATCAGGGCGCGGGGCGGGGGAAGGTAAAGGTCAAGGCCAAGGTTCTCCCTCTCCGCACGAACAGGAGGAAGAAGGGCTATAAGTAATCTGCCATTATACTTCAATACAGGAACCTGACCCAAATATTATAAGCCCAAGAATTAGCCTATTCAGAGGATAAGTCACGCGTAAGATAAGATCGAGGCACATGACAGACCTTCTGTATTGTACTCTACTTCTTTCTGAGTACTCTCACAGTCCAAAGGCTTCAGCTGACTTATAATTACTCCAATGTGGGCATAGCCTGGTCCTTTAGAGACTCTTTTAATCTGTCATATAAAAGTATAGGAATGAAAATTGATAAAAACACAAAAAATGAACTTAACACAAAAAAAAATTGTCTAAGGTTTTTGATTCTCTTAATTCCATACATTGACTGAAGGTGGCACGGTGGCCGAGCGCCCTTGCCTCACAGCAAGAAGGTCCTGGGTTTGATTCCCGGCCTGTGTGGAGTTTTCATGTCTCTCCCTGTGTCTGGATAGGTTATATCCTCCTGCCAGGTGATTCTGACCGTTAGCCTGGTTCCACATCTGGAGATGGGTTCCCGGGCGATGTGCACACGGCTGCCCACTGCTCCTGACGGGTCGTCCCCACAGCATCGAAGGATGGGTCAAATGCAGAGAACGAATTTCACTACAGGGATCAATAAGGTAACCTTACCTTTCCTTACCGAGGTAACACATTAGGCGTATTTCTATGGATAGAAATGAGTGTTTACACTTCTGTTCTATGATAATATTTGGTAAATACTACGATACTAAATTACTAATTGTCAATTTTGGATACATCCACTACCAAGCAACACTAGAATTTTGAGTAGAATTTTGATTTTGATAGCGATCCAATACCAATGTTTTTTACATTAAAATGCATTGAAACTGAAAATAACCCCCAAAAAATAAACTGAGCGATAAGAATCAGAATCTAGTAGTCTTTATTGCTATTGTAGGGAGGAGTATGTGAAAGTAAATTATTTGTACAAAACCCTGATCTAACATTTACAAATTTGCAGAATTAACCTGCACCAGTCAATTCAATGAATATGATTCAAAACATAATTTTAAAGAAATCTAATTATTGATATTTAGACATGGATGAGTAGCAATAACTTTAAATGCTACCATCCCTACTTTTTAGTGAAACTGCTAGTAAAAAATAATCTGTCTCTTTTCAACGTACAGTACTTAACTTTATTTATTTATTTGAATCAGGGACAGTGCACAATATACATTGACCTTGAACAGGAAAGATGCATTATGCCAGGTTATAGCACAAGTGCTCATTTCCACCTGTAGTCCCTGGACAGGCTGATTTAAGTTTTTCCCAAACATTTAAATTCCCATAACAAGGAAGATTATAAAACAAAACCCACCATTACCCACCATCCCAAATAGATAAAAGCAACAAATCATTGACCCTTCTCCAGACAATTACAGACTGCAGTGTCACCAAGGCTCATTGACATCAGTTTGCATTATTGGTACAAGTCTGACCCGAAAGCAGCCACTTTTTCACAAGGCGCGAAAACATGTAAAAGTTTGTACAAGCGGCTCAGTTGGTCACATGTTCCATTGGTGCATGGCCACACAAGAGAAGGCGGAGTTTCCAAATGCCGTTCTGTATTTGGGAATCCTGCACTCGCCGCGAACAGTCAGCCGAGTGGTTCGAGATGTCGTTTGAGAGCCCAGCGTTATGGATGTCTTTAACGGTGGAGCAGCATTGACTGATTTTAAACAACAAACATATATTTTAATACTTAAATGCATTTTCAAAGCTTTAAATACTATTTTAAGAGGATGTGACAACAACGGTGAAATAAACGTTCTCTCGTGAATTTTTGTATAATGATTCACATAACTCCAAGCCGGTCGTTTTAGGCCACAACAAGCACAAAAAATGGAACGTGAAGCGGCGGAGCGACTGAGAGACGCAGATAACGAGTCCAAAATCCGACGTGATGGAGCTTGTGACAGCCGAGACACCATCATTACATCAGTGGCATTACTCAACAGCCCGTCGCCATGTCGTGCGGCTGCATCTTGAGCCTGTGGTGCCACCAGCTGCCAGAAGTGTCACAGGGTTAGTAGGCCTCTCACACATAATCAGCTTTATTAGTGCTGCCGCTAAAACCAATTTAAGAGCAGACTGCGCGGATCAGACGGGCCAGCTGTCCACACCAGCGCCACGCACAAAACACCAAAACAACAAACCGGGCAGCCAAGAGTGTGCGCTTCCAGCTTATTAGCATGTCAAGAAAGAAGAAAAGGAAAAAAACAAGAAAAGATTTTGTTGCAAAGGGGAGTGTTCTGTGTGTGCTGGGTGTTAAAGGAAGACATAATGTTCTCTAGGTGTCCAATGCTGTTGGAACGTTTCGATGTACTGTATGTATTTTATTTCATTACGAATCCTGCGAAATGTAGCCAATATACGGCTTTCTGCAGACATGTTGATGTTAAAATATATAATATCACAACACAACGAGACACTGAAGGTGAATAGGGGAAAAAGGATAATTTAGAGATGCCAATTTGAAACTTTTGCTGTAAGGCACAAATGTATTTCTGTTATTGTTTCATACAGTAGCGGTCAAAAGTTTGGAAACACTTTATATGTATTGTTTCTCCTTTACTTTCCAACACTTTACGTTTTGTATGATTCTCATTGAAAGCATAAAACTATGAATGAGCACATGGAGTACATTTTTCCACTGTGAGATCAATAAAGTATTATCTTATTATCTTATGGAATTATGCAAGAAACAAAAAAGGGTGAAATAACTCAAAGTATGTTTAATGTGTAAAATGTTTTTGTTGATATAACCACCGGGCTGCAGACCATTTGCTACCAGGCCACACAGAAACTGTAAATAATCACCAAAATCCTAATTCTCCAATTTAACTTTGGCCTGTACCTCTTGACACACCAATAAGCTTGTCCAGATACATAAAAAACTCCTGATAGAGTCGCCATAGAAATCCATTGGAGCATGTCCAGTTTTATTATACTACATCTACGCTCATCACGTATAACAACGTAACAGCTAGCTATGTTAGTAAGCACGCAAGCTAGCGAAAATTAGCAAAAAACAAATATCTTCTGAGAACTTTTTTGCAACGGGAAAGGGCCAACTGATGAGCCAGAAGAGGAGCCCAAGACTTCCAAGAAAAAGAGAGCTAATTTTAACACACAATAGCAGTCCTACTTAAAGTATGGGTTTGTCACTACAGGTGACTCTCGCATGCATCAAGTCTGCTCTGCATAAGATTTGGGGACAGGCAAACAAGGCAATGAAGCCTTCAAAACTGCATCGGGACATGGAGATAAACACCCTGGATTAAAATATAAACCTTTGGAGTTTTTTTGAAAAATAAAATAAAATATGCGTACAAGAAGACAGAAGCAGCCCAGGGCTTCACTGAATCAGCATTTGGTGAGTTTTCCTGTACATGCACTTAACTTATTCTTGCTGTATTTATCTCCCACACGTCTGTGAAAATAATGCCTATACATTACAAAGGTTTGTGGTGCAAAATATAGTATATTAATTGCAAAAGATTTTTGCTTCTTCTATAAAATGTCTTTATTATTAAGAGGAATAGCCCCGTGAGATGAACCATCTTGTTTTCAGAGGGGATTTTGGATATCTTTTTCAGTTTTTAAATGAGCTAGTTATATTTGTTTTATTTTGCCTTGGTTTTTGGATTTCAAAACTCAATAAATCACACTTTAATTGAAAAATAGAGAAAATATGCTTTAAGTTACATATGTGCATGAGTGTGTCTGCCGTCTTTTGTCGCTGGTGTCTCCCAGAGAGGAAATGATTGTCATTGTGAATGGATATGTGTGGCAAACACAGCTGGGCTGCAGTGATGTTTTGGTGTCTCCCTAGTAGTCCGACAAAACCACAAAAAATAACCTGCAGAAGGAGTTAAATATTGTCAATGAAACAATTAGTGCTAAAAAGACACTGCCACAAGTTTTCTGGATCTCATTTCAGAGCTATTTCATGCATCACTAACACAAAGCCTCTAACCCAGAACACGTTACACACATTATCACTCGCGCGAAGAATAAAGATGTAAAATAAGATAATTGTTATGTAAAAATGTACTACAAAGGAGGAATTTAGATGCGGGCAGATGTGTGAGAGCACAATACAAAGAAGAGCCTTCAGCTCCAAGCTCCAGTTTTATGGAATCAACTTCAATCTCGTGTTAAAGAAGCAGACACAGTCTCTATTTTTAAGATTAGCTCAAAACATTCCTTTTCGATATAGCCTGTGGTCAGATCAGCTGTGTACAGCAGTAAACCTACAGGCAAGACACTTCACCCAATGCCTATGTGTGAGCGGTTGGTGGGGGTCAGAGGGACCGTTGGCGCAGATGTGAGCGGCCTCGCTTCTGTCAGTCTACCCCAGGGGAAACTGTGGCTACAAATGTAGCTTACCACCATCAGCATGGAGTGAATGACCCCCCTCCCTTTCATGTGTGAAGCACTTTGGGTGTGACTTGTGTCATATGAAAAGCACTATACAAATAAGATTCCCTTCCCTACAGCATAACCAAGGCTGCTATAGAAGCTAATACACTGAGCCCTATCCTCTTGTTCTTCTTACTGTGTAAATATATTATGTCATGCAATATTTTGTTTTACCTTTAGTCTGTTCATTGCTATTCACAAGGCATCCACTTTTTCCCGCCCCGTCTGTCGATGGGGAGCGGTGTTTCAGGTCCCTGGCTGTTCGATATCCAGTGATAACTGCAGGACTAGACAGCAACAAATACAGCTGCGACTGGATATTAGCAGGTGACTCTAGTCGGCCTTGGGACTGTCTATAACCCATTCGTCTATGGAGTGGATCTCTCCCTGTGAGAGATCCATCTCACTGTGGATGGAGGGTCTAAGAACGGGGGCAGCCTGGGCTTGTTTTGTTTTGACATTACATTTGTTTGGACATGCTTTGTTTGTGACATTGCATTTTATCCTTGTCTCACTGTTTTGATTGCCATCTGAGGCAACTCTTGTTGGGATATTGGGTGATACAAAATGTATTGATTTATTGATTGAAAACCCATCTTTAATAAAGATATAACTATTTAGATTTGATATAGCATTAAATGTGTCTTTATAACGTTCAACATGCAATACTAAATAATATTTTTGGATTGGAAAGATGGTTTCTAATTACAGACATTTGTAAGAAAACAACCACTGTGTAAACTATTCATCTATGACTGCAAATGTTGTATTGATCGTGAACTAGCATGCTTCTCCATGTTAGCATTATCTGAACTACAGCTGAAAACTAGCCTTTTGGCTAATTCTGGCATATTATAAAGTTAGGGATCAGCATGGAAATCCGCCATGTTTGTGGGTACTAGCAAACGTTGTCTATAGAATAACAGTAGCTAGAAACAGCATAAAAAGTTGAGAACAGAGCCATGGAATGACTTTGTTAGCTGTCGAGTCACTGCTGGTAAACACATTGTAGTGTCCAAATGTTTTAATGTGAAAAATAACTCCAATATGTCTTCCTCCATTAGTTTAGTATGGAATAAGCCTGCTGCAAATCTCATAATGCTTCGAGATATGACATCACAGTCGTGAACTGTTGTGCTGTTTGTTTTTGGTTTTCTCAACCCCTCGCATTGATTTTATTATAATATATGGTTGATGTTGTACAATTTACTTATGTACTGACTTGAAAATGTTCTTCTGTTACATACAGTTGTGCTGAAAAGTTTACATGCCCTGGCAGAATGTCAATATATTATAGAGAATATGAATGATAACACAAAAACCTTTATTTCACTCATGGTTAGTGGTTGCGTGTAGTCATTTATTATCAATTGTTTGTTTACGCTTTTCAACTTGAAACCAGCCATATTGTCCCTGAAAGTTTGTCAGAGAGTCTTGTATTTCAGCTGAAGTGTGTTTTTCTTTGCTCCTGAACAATGCAGTTGTTGAAGGTCATGTAAACGTTAGATCAGGGACATTTGAGTAGTTTCTGTTTCATTATGATTTCAAAAGAGTAAACTCAGTTCTTTGGCAATAAATGGCTTGGCACAAAGAGATTTTGGTGTGCCTAAAGATTAAAAAAGGTATGTAAACTTATGAGCACAACTGTATATGAAATTAGAAAAATAAAGCTCCACTTTGCAGCCTGTAAGTCGTGAAACGTGCTTAAAAACGGCCTTGCCTTGTGAGAGAGACGTGACTGTGTGAGTCTGGACCACAATTAATGGTTTAATTCTTAGTCCCGGCCTCTTTTATTGTTTACTGCAAACAAATAAGAGCCGTAAACAACTTCCCTAAACACCACTGGCTTGCCACCTCGAGCAAACCTTCCCAGCGCACGCAGATTTGTGTCTTTGGCTCCACCTACGCTCTCCTCTCCGCCCTCATTGCCCCGTCCCCCCTCATTAACAAGCCGCTGACCCTGACCGTGACCCGGCAGCAGCCCGCTGACCTCACCGCGTTTCCTCACTTCCACCCACGCCGCCCCGAACCTGCCCACGCTGCGGCTAATTATACAGCGCCCCGGGAAAAGCGGGCTAACTCCATATTAAACCGGGCCGGGGCGACGAGAGTGACTTCCACGTTACGTCAGGTGAGGAGAGCGTCTGGTTTAAAGAGTGAGGCCGAAGAGGAGCGGGGGTTAATCTCTGACCGTCGATGCAGATGGACTAGCTGGGGAGCCAAGTGCGTTTGACGGCACGGCGCATTCAGGCAGATTAGCGGGGAAAGGGCAAGTTTTAAAAGGGACAGCGCTGGCCTTGGCGGCGGGTCACTGGGTCATAAGGCGAGAGCACATGACACACGTAAGTAAACAAAGGACGCTCTACGACAGCGGCTTTCAACTGGTCGGCCGGGGCACAAAATAGCCATTAAAGGGAGACATTTTGGTCCTATCCCTCACTATTTTGGTCCAGTAACATAACTTATGATCTAATCTTGGCAATAAGGAGTGTAAATATCTATATATAAACGTTTCTCCATAGAATTATACGGAAAATTGTGTCTTTTGCATCAATTTTCTCACGTTTTAGCGACATCTCCACTCCAGTAGCTCCTACAGACTCCAAACTTTCCAGTCTGGTACTTAACTATATTTTCTAAGGTTTTTTTTTTGTTTTCAGAAGGATTTGTCAATATTTAATTCCTAGCCTGATTTATTAAGCTTTGAACCTCAAAGAATTAGCACAATTATGGTAAGCCATCCAAAATCCCCTCTGAACAAACCTTTGGAACTATCAACAAAATAAAACCATAAATTACAATCTGGCTTTGTCCATTATTTAGATTTGATTGCTGAAAATATAGGCAATTTTTACACCTCATTCATCATTTACCTTTTTACTCGCCTTAAATACACTAAATTCATTTGTGTATTTCATGATCATGAGTTGCTACATTATCCATTCTAATAAAGAAGGAATGAAGATTTGAAGAGGGCTTTATGGTTCACTGGGAGTTCCCAAAATGAATTGTTTATCGCCCTAAATGACATACTATAGATCAGATTCCAAAGCGAGTATATAAACTGAACATTCCCTTTTCTATTCTGTACTCATCAACAGTTTGACACATTCTCCTTCGCCTTGGGGCCATTTCCCTTAATTAACTAACCTAACTGGTTTCTACATCTAAAGATAAACCTGTATTTCTTTATTTCTCCATCTTTAAAGCTGATACATTACAGTCAGTATACCTACATGTCTTAAAGATACATAACACATCTATTTAAGTTGAGATTTTATGGTGAATAAAGTTTTTCTAACAATTATGTTATTCAGATTGCATTCTTGTAATAGTTCTATTATTTTCTGTCAAGTTTGACAACGTAAATGTAAATGTATGAGACAGCTGAAGAGACTGTTGCAGTAATGAACATGTCAGTCAGACCAATGTGACAGAGGAGCATCTTAAGCACATGCCATTACAGTAATTACAGTGTAGTTAAGGATTAAGGAACACAAGCACGAACCTTAGTAATTGTTAAACAAGAGAATGCCCTGGGGAATGCGGGCCATCCTGGGAATGACACACATCTACTTGTTTTTTCCCACAGATATATGTGTGTGGGGCGTGTGGGGTGTCCTTATGTGTGTGTGTGGGGGGTGTACATGCGTGAGGGGTGTCCTTTTCTGTGTGGGGTGTGTGTACATGTGTGAGGGGTGTCCTTATGTGTGTGGGGTGTGTGCAGCTCATGTGTGACGCTGTCATTCATTCATGTGCCTGGGATGTGAACGGCAGATTCTTCAGAGGCAGGATCTCACTTAATCTGCAGTTAACGGCTGTTTAAACAACCTCCATAAATGTTTAACGGTGCTGCTCATGCCCTATTGAATGGGAGGCATTTTGCTTCATGCAAAAACAGGCGACCAGGGGCCTCAAGGGCCCCCCTGACTTGCATTTAATGTGTGTAAGAAGGCGGCCATTATCAGCCGCACAATGACACAATTCAGTGAGCCTGTGTGTCTGCTATTCCATTTGGTTTGTATCAGGGCCTCAGCCTCACGATGGCCCTCTAATTGGAAGAGTTAATCAGGAGCTAATGTCTGAAGAATTGATGCCTTCACGCTTTTTGGTCAGAGTGTATACAGCCTGCTTTCTGCCGTAATGCGCCCATTAGACAAGAGATTGACAACAATCAGGCGGGGGACACTGGAGAAGTGGAGCACTTCACTGACAAATCCAGAGTATGGGGGATCACTTTAACGAGATGTCTGCTCCAATGTATCATTGTCTTTATTTCTCTTACTTTCAAGGCCATTTGACATGTGTTTATACCATTTATTACAAGTTCAAATGTATGGAAAACCTGTGGTGTGTGACAGCGGCGGCCACCATGTGAACTGCTGCTTCTCATGCAATCACGCGTTACATCACGAAACCTGCTTTTTAACAATAGACAGCAAAACAATGCTCTGTGACATCACCAAGTAAACTTCTTAATGAGTCGCTAATGAGAGTCACCACAATCACTATCACTCAGAGAACTTACTACAGCATTAGACACATTGATAAAACAAGTGTCAGGCTGCATGATTTTGGGAAAATACATTAAATATTGTGTTTTAATAATAATATAAATAGTGATTTTCTGAAGTATTGCAGTTGTGATTAAATGTAGACTTTAAGTTATACAGTAGAGTGATGATGCACAACATGAAGCATATCCAGGAGCATTATCATTTGAGACATATTTCAAGATCTTTGTAGAGGGTCTATTGTGGATTGCAGCTTTTATACTGAATCCTTGGAGACAGAATGCTTTGTTGTTGTTTCCGGAGTAAATTATATTACCTAAAAAAACACAGTCTTTACAATTTACTCATTGCAAGAGGAAGAAGAGCTTTATTTATATACTTTATTAATCTTCTGTGTTGTTTGGAGCGCCCTCTGCTGGCCGCAGGGGGGATTTTATAAAGTTACAAGCCATCAGTTTTTGACAATGGCATGCTAACAAATCATTGGCTCTGTGATAAAACTGCTCAGACCTGGTGTATGTGTTATTTAAAGGTGTGGATGACACGTCTGGATTCAATCTATTGCGCAAAAAAATCCAGGAAATACAAATTAGAGTGCTTCAAGAGTAGAAAATGAAACAACAAGGAGCACTCAAAACAATGAATGAGGCCAAATATTACTTCAGGTATGTTTTTTTCAATTCAATCGTCTTTATTGTCAATTCTATTACACTTGCAGAGATTATATTGCACAAAATGTAGTTCCTCTCAAACCATTGACGAAAAAAAGAATCGCAAAACTGTACACAGAGCCATATCAAATGCATATGAACACAACAGGGGGCAGCAGAGAGTGGGAAGTGGAGATCTTTCTGACTCGGGTGGAAGAACCTGTCCTTCAGTCACAGATAGAGACTTTAGACTTTAATAAGTTATGTTCACTTCACGTTATACAGTATCTATATTTATTCTATTTCAATTGGAGCAGGTGCCAACACAACTCTATGAGAGAGAAATGTCCAAACGAATGATATACTTGATCAGCATTAAAACATTAGACTCTATAGCAGGGATCTCCAACCAGCCCTTTCCAAGTAGCTAAGGCTGTTTACATTTCTACACTTGATGAATCACATTGTAGATGCATTTTTGTTGCTCTGAGTAAAATATCTCCAAACATAGCAAAGTATAAAGCAGAAACTACTGTAATTTTCTTTTATTGACTTGAATGACCATCTTGTCAGTCCTAGAGGCCTAGTTACACGTGTTTCTGTGAAGTATAAGTAGCTCGCTGCCATTTTTGTTACACAAAAGTAGCTCGCAAGGTAAAAAAGGTTGGAGAGCCCTGGTCTATAGCAGTGGTTCTCACACTTCTTTTCAGGTGACCCATTTTTTTTCATTGGTGATCTCTCGCGACCCAGCTCCCCTTTGAGCCAGGCCTACTGTAAATGCTTATAATGTCATTTAAATAAATAGGCCCTATTTGTATTTTTGATCATTTAGATAAAAAGAAGACCTTAGATAGTCTTTACCTCCATTTTGCGTGACGCTGCATATCCCGTTTAAAACCTGGACTCCAGCACAGCGGCCCGTCCCCCTCGCACACATGGACAGCGGCCGTTCTGTTGACGTAGCAGGCCTCCCTCCGCTGCGCGCTGTAGGGGAGCACAGTGATTTAGTGTTCCTCTCAGCGCTGTTGTAAACGCTCCCTAATGAGCCTCTGACACGCCGCGTGGTCCGAGCGTGTTTTCCTTTGGCTGGCCGGCGACGGGCGCCTGATTGCTGCCCCCATTAAGAGGGCACCGGGGCTGACAGCGGCGCGCGCCTTCAGCCATAGGCACTCAGGCATTACAAGCAATCAACCGCGGATAGGTAATAGGGGGAGGGGGGGGGG
>OMNZ01059849.1:8648-20475 GCA_900303255.1 Lesueurigobius sanzi | reverse complement strand
CTGCTGATATTATTGATTTAACGTGGCTGTTTAAGTTCAGGTCTGAGTCCACGATTACCCCTAGATTTCTAACCTGATTTTTAGGTTTTAGAGAGAGAGACTCAAGATGACTGATGACAATTTCTCTTTGCTTCTGTGGCCAAAGACGATAATTTCAGTTTTGTCTGAGTTTAGCTGGAGAAAGTTATTTTGCATCCACACACTGATCTGTTCCAGGCACAGAGTGAGTCTACAGGCCCATGTTCAGTCCAGGTTTAGTCTTGATTTAGTCCAGGTTTAGTCTTGATTTAGTCCAGGTTTAGTCTTGATTTAGTCCAGGTTTAGTCTTGATTTAGTCCAGGTTTAGTCTTGATTTAGTCCTGGTTTAGTCTTGATTTAGTCCAGGTTTAGTCTAGATTTAGTCCAGGTTTAGTCTTGATTTAGTGGATGAAAAATATATGTACTTATGATAATACATTTGTGCAGCATCAGTAATTTAGCTACAGACTACAAAAGTACAGAACTGCTCAGTGATGTATCATGGACATGGACAGTTTCATGTTCCCTGTATGTTCCCTGTATGGCACAACAGAATCCAGGCTGCACAACATTGATTTCTAACGGAAACATCTAAAGCCTTGTAAAAATCATACAGACTGTCCTCGATAACACTGTAATTTAATATTTTCTTTGAAGCCAAAATACCCTCTGTCTCATAATAAAGTTAAAACACATCACAGTGATGTCGTGTCACCCAGGTTAAATCTTTGTGTTCCTCTTTCATGTGGCCACTCCACCCCACGACCTCTTCTGCTTCAAAGAGCTCAGCTTCAGACCGGCCACTCGCTGCAGGTGCGCACAGGAAACAGTGATGCAACTCCTGAAATGGTCCCCTATGAAAACCGCCACTCACCCAAACCCACCCTGTGTGTCTGTGTGGTCAAACATGCACCCACCATTCAAATTCACATCATTTTGACGGCCCACCCCACCCCGAAAAACCGGTGAGGAGATAAGGTAGGGCCCCTGGGTAAACCTCCTCTCCAGATGCAGAGGGCCACAATGCACTGGCAGAGGATTAGGCGGTTAAACAGCCAGCAGTGGCGCGTCTATCATGAGCCTTAACTAAAGTGATGCATAGTCCATTGTGGGCTTATAATGCATTTCGTGTGAGTAAACTCCCCTGCGATGGATCTCTGCGAATAAGGAAATTGAACACAGTGATTTAGAGGTAAGATAGAAGTGCTTACCAGGTCAAGCGGCTCCCCAGTGTAATTACTGCAGCGCCAACACAAAGGGCATTGTTATTGGACATGTATAAAGCTGCATATTACCACGGCAACACAGCTGTTTCTATCAGCCAACACGAGCGGCGAAGACACAGGGCGGGCATCAATTTATAACCGACTTATCTAAAGTCTCTAATTACTTGGTTTATTTGATAAACAGAACAAGGACAATCCTTAAACGATTCCGCCAGATCCAAGGGGGATTAATTTCTCACTCCTTGAAAAACAAATCGCTGGTAGAATCCCTTATTTCAGTCTTTAATCATGCATTAATTAGGAGCAATAGGGGCAGCAGTTACACTTGGCATTTACAGAGATTGCCGGAGAAAAAAGGGCTGGCATTAGCCTCTCCAGAGGAGGCACAGACACATCAGGCCGGGACAAAGACGCCACAATCAGCAGCAGCAGCAGGAAGCGACTGCAGCTCCGAGACTGGAGACTGAGCTCAAACTGAGCTCAAACACAGCCAACAGTGAGCTTTACTCACACAAGCCTCGGTCTGCACAATAGGTTTAGATAGAAAACATCTTCATTTACTGGATTTTCAAGGTCATTAGTAAATATCTATTAAGACACATGCAGGCTTCACCCTGGGAATGAAGCTCATCCAGAGAATACAGTGAGATACTGACATGTCACATGTACATTTAATATTGAAACCTGACAGAACTTTCTTTGTCAGGACCATATGGGCCATTCTATGTGGAGTGTGCATGTTCTTCCTGCGTCTGGATGGGTTTCCTCCGGGGTTTTTTCCCTCATCCCTCATCTCAAAAACACAATAGGCTAAATCCTCAGGCCTGGTGATAATAATAATAAAGCATTGGGTTTATATAGCGCTTTTCTGAACACTCAAATACGCTTTACATGGCATTATTCATTCACTCCATACTTGGTGGTGGTAAGCTACAATTGTAGCCACAGCTGCCCATGAGTAGACTGGTGGAAGCGAGGCTCCCAATCCACGCCATCGGCCCCTCTGACCCCCACCAACACTCACACACTACTTTCACCCAGGCTTCCTGGCATTTCCCGGCGGTCTCCCAGTACTGACCAGGCCCTACCCTGCTTAGCTTCCCAGGTCTAACGGGATCAGGCAGCGCGAAGACGGTATGGTCATTCTGACCACGAAGCCGTCTCAATATCTGGTCCCAGGTGCTTCACTGTAGTTGCCCACTGTTCCTTTAGGATGAGTCAAATGCAGAAGACAATAAGGTGCACAGCTTGTGCAGCTCCTGTTAATTGTAGTGCATAGAAATTTTCATATACCAGATCCGGCTGGCTAAACAATCTATAATAAGAAATTGTGTAATGGCCTCACCGCTAATGACTGCTACCGCTAACATCCACAGACGCTTTAATTCTCACTAAGGAAGATCTGCACCGGCTAAAAACATTATTACAGAGAAGGTATTCTTGTTACCATTGCAGTGCTTCCAATTAGCCTTTAGTGGAGGCAGAACTCCATAATTTAGTCCAGCAGCTGTGAGTAAGTCCTTTTGTTTACGCATATAGTAGCAGGTAGCCATGTGCTTCTGGCGTGCTCAGCATCAGGCCTTCAAAATAATACTTTACTAAAATATCACTGGAAAGGGCTTTAGATTCTAATTGGGCTGAAATAACATGAATAGCCATGTCATACCAACTTGCGACGTCATAAGGAAGAAAAAAAAACTATTCACTGTGGAGACGATTACGTTTACTGGCCTAATCAAATGAAGGTGATCGATTTGGCGGCAGCAGATCTAGAGACCGACTCAACCTTTGCATTTTCACCATCATCGTTGTTGAATCTTTGGATATTTCTATAACCCTCTCTTTAGTAAACAATCCGTTGCACATCTTTCATGTATCTGTTTCTGCACAATTTAAATCCATGTATTTGTAAGTGCAGAACCAACAGTGTCTTCTTGTCCCGTTTCTAGGTTTTAACAATCCCATGGAAATCTTCCAATATCTTGTGTTACTGAACTGCATAAAGGCCTAGCTGAACATCAGGCACAATGGACAAAACTGCACATGAAATAAAATGTTTGTGAAATCGTTCCGTTCAGTCTCGTGTTTCCTCCTTCACTGGTCCCTGAATAAAGAGGTAGCTTCTCAGCCAATCTCTGCCTTGTTTGTTTAAGGTAATTACAGCTTGTCCTCCCATCCTGCTGGCCCAGATGATGCATGAAAATTACCATTCGACGACTTCAATCAGAGCAGGCGAAGAGAAGCCAGGCCTGAGAGAGAGATAGAGAGAGCGAGGGAGAGAGAGAAGGGAGCGGCGGGGGCATGACAAGAAAGGGCACAGTCTCTCGTTAATTAGCTGGAGTTGCTAATCAGTTTAATAAGGCTGAAGTTGATGGTAAGAGGTCCCCTTTGGCCCAAGCAGTGCTAAGCTTAGCTCTGTTCAGGGCCCGAGCTCCTCTCTCTCTGTCTCCACCCGGTAAACATGCAGTGTCTCTTCGCTCATTGTTTTTTTTCCTTTTTTTTTGGCTTGTAAGGAGGCGATTGTACAAGCCTGACCAAATTCCTTTATTTATTAAAATTAGCTTCATCCTCTGTAATTCCAGGAGCAATCTTCTTTGCTTTCAGTAATATTATCTAAAAGTGGACATATCATGCGTAATTGTAGCTTTTATACATTGTTTCGGACACTTTAGCATTGGTATTTTGCGTTTCATGACCTGAAATAAAGAGGACTTTTTTTTTTAAATAAAGTGGCCTAGAGTACCCTCTACAGGCAACAGTTGAACGAAAAAACAGACAAACCTAATACAATTTATCGTAAGATTCTTCAGTCTTCATCTGTACTCTGTAGTTGAAGTGTAGGGCGTTTCGTTCTCCATCCCAAGAACTTCTTCAGCAAAAAGCAGCATTATGAAGAACCCAGTAGGAGGATTCTAAAGGTTGGACAAAGAAAATATCTTGGCCTGTTCACACCTAATTACTGCTCATTACCTTCCTGTTGACTTACCCTTCATAAAAGACCCACAAGTGTGTCAATTCTGCTCAGTGCGGACAAAGTTCTTAGGATAAAGAATGAAACATCCTACACTTCAAATACAAAGTACAGATGAAGACTGAAGAATCTTTGCCTACGATGGACAACTCCTGTACGAGTGAAAACTTAAACAGACTAATACAATTTAGTTTTTTAGCTCACAGCATGCTTGTAGATCAATGGAGAATGGGTCAATGAGGGATTATGGACTTTCGGATTCTATTAGGTCTAGATATGAGCTCCTTGTTGCACGTCAAGTTATCCCTGTTTGGAAGTAAGGCCCAACGGCTTTATGGTCAGCCTAGAGCCTGCATGAACGGGGCCTAGGTCTACTTTGGAGCTGCATGCTACGCTTCAAGTCATTCCTGTTTGTCCTCAGTGGTATATGGGAACCTGCTTGGATGGGTGGGCAAAGGGGAATGACTCTTTGTGTATATGGGTGAATATTCATGGGGACCAGTGGATTGAATGGGGGAAGAGGATTGGTTCTAAGTTGTACGGCGCTTTGTGTTGAACATATAAGACAATATTGAATTATTGATTGATTATGAGGCCTAGGTCTACATATGAGCTCCATGCTGCATGTCAAGTTAACCCTGTTCCTCCTCATTTGGACATAAGGCCCATGTGGACTTTACAACCACTAAAGCATCAGCAGGTGAGGGGTGAGAATGGAAATGAATGAAACATGAGGGAACAACATTGAGCTAATTGCACAATTACCCTTGAAGTTAAATAGTTCCATTTATACCATACAGACTCCACCTCCAGGACTATGGGAATTTTTGATTTCTTTCATACATTTCTTATGGTATGGGAGCTAATTAAATGGAGGCCTTTTTCAGATGAATATGGTGCGATGGGCTCAGTGGCCAAACGCAGACAAAGAGGCTATAATAATTTAGAGATTCAATACAGCTTTGATAGCATTCAGCCTTTCACCACTGGAGCTGGGCAGATGTCTGGGGTCTGTTTCACTCCTTTCTTCTTTAATGGCAAATCTCATTATGTCTGATATCCCCATATAATGAACCGGAAGGAACAATGGACAACGATGGAGCGCAGCGGAGGTATTTAGGACCTGTCTGGTCAGAGGAGGTCAATGTGAAATCATGTTTAGTTGGAATGAAAGTAGTTCAGCAGTTTTAAATGCATTCGCCGACTAAATTGAATGGTGCAAAATTGAAGCAACATTTTAATTAAGTAAAAAATGTGAGGATTAATGGTGATATTGCTTATTAAATCAGGGCAGTGCACATTATGGTTATAGTGGCACAGTTAAGCACGCTTGCCTCACAGCAAACATGTCGCAGATTTAGCATGTTCTCCCTGTGTCGGCATAGGTTTCATCTGGTGCTCCAGTTTTACCTACCAATAAAAGCAAGTGCAATATGTTCTGAGATCTCTGTAAGATTTTCCTGATTCAACAAAGGTCAAATAAGAAAGAAAGAAACACACATGAGACACACGCACAGACACTGAAGGCAAGTAAAGTGTGCACTGGTTGGATCGATGAAAGAATGAACACTTTTTTCAGGCGACCCACTGTTTTTCATTGGTGATCTCTTGCGACCTACCGCTTGAGCAAGGTCTATACAAATAATAATAATGTAATATAATTGAATAGGCCCTTTTTGTATTCAGTGTCAATGTTTTTGGATGATTTAAATAGTGCGTCTTTAGCTTCATATTCATATCAAAAGCATTAGCCTATTACAATGTGGACAGTTCTTGGAGCATGGTTGTGGTTACCGCCCACTTTTAACGTGAGTTTGGGGGGAATTATCTCCAGAAAATATGTGCCACTTTAATGCAAAGATTAAAGCGACATCAGCGCTATAAGTCAAGCTAAAATTAGCATTGGATTTGGCCACGGAAAGGTTTTATACAGTCACTGACCAATGGGAATACTACACACCTTTTAACATCGCGAAGACTCCACCGAGGAACGCTGGGACGCAAAAGTGGGCGAGCGAGGGAGAGAGAGAGAGCACATGGGTCGCGGTTACAGCGCGTAGTTGCATTTCTCATTGGGAATAAACTTGTGAGCAGTTGGTAGATTAAATATGCGCAGTAGTAGTACGTGGACATGGTATAAAGAGTCTCGGCTGTGTGTGAAGCTGCAGTTTCCCTCATCATTAATGAGACGAGATGTGTCCAGATGCTGCTTTTAATATGCAATTCCACCGCAACCCAAAAAAAATCTCACGCGACCCACCTTTGGGTCCCGACCCACTGTTTGAGAACCAATGATTTAGCACATAAGGCCAGTGTGTGGACTTTGTACGTTCCCCCCGTGACTGGGTAGGTTTCATCCAGGTGCTCCGGTTTCCTCTACCAATAAAAACATGAAACAATAGTCCAGGATGAATGAGAGTCACATGTGTTCAATAAAAACAAATAAATAAAATAAAGAAACTAACTGTGACATAATTGTTCCCCATGCATTCTTGTTTTGCATAGTTCACAAGAGGCAGAGCGTCTGAAAATGGCCTCCGGCTGAGAAATGAATGTATCTACTCCACCATGTTCAGTGGAGTAGGGAGTCAGAGGAGACGATGTGCGTTGTGGTGTAAAAAGTATGTGCCTCTGATACAAACGTACAGCCGTTTAATCGATGTGTAAACTACGACAAAGAAAGATGCGCAATTGCTGCTATTTTGTTGCTTTTTTATGTGTTAAGCGCGATTAAAGCCTATTTTGAGTATCCCACCCACCCCAAACCACGACCGGTCTGGCCCTGTTCTCTTGAAGTTCAAAAACTCCATGTGGCCCTTGCATTAAAAATGTTTCCCACACCTGCTCCGAGCCACTGTTGCCCAAGCTCACAGTACCTAATGCCAGCCTTCGATCTTAGCACAATAGGCCAATCATGGCTGCCAAGCTCACAAGGCGTTATGACTATAGTAATGGAACAAAAGTGTATACACTGGTTAAATCCTCAGTTGTCCAAGGTGTGCCCTACTGCTCCAAAGCAACTAGGGAACATAAAACACAGCATTTGTGGTTTTCTTTTAAATGTTCTCCAGGTTTGATGCAACCAATTGAGAGCAGAGGGCGACCGCAGGTAAGCGCCACCTGAACTGGTTGTAAAAGTAGACAAACACAAAAATACTAAAGGCCTAAGCTACTGTACAATGTAGAAAGTTTCTCAAACATGTATGCGTTTACTAATCGTACTTAAAATTCTCTTCTGTGACAGTTGTATTCTTCAGGGCCCTGTAGTTTCCATCTGGAGTTTACTCAGAGGAGAGAGTTGGAGATAAGGCGGCCCCACATCGCCTCTCCGCTAATGATCGTCCGCTGTTACAACACAAAGACAGAGGGGAAGCAGATAGAGGCGCGACATAATTTAAGCTCTGCTAAGTGGGCCATTGTTATTCAAATGATAAATTATGCTTGGCACAGCTTTTAGAGTCACTTTTACAAAGCATTGCTATTGTTTGTGCCGAGACGAGGTTTTAAGAGCGGGAAAAGAGGGAATTACTTTGGGAGAGTTCGGAGTTCCTGGGGGCTTGGGCACAAATTGGTTCGGTGCTCATCAAGGCCTTCCCTGAGTCTGACACAAGCCTCCAACACGGAAACATTACGACTTATTACAAAGGACTGAAGCACTGCATGAGGAGAAAACGGCAGCTTAAAGGAAACAAGTCAACAACATGCTCAAGAAGTTCACAGCTACTCCAATAGCATCAACAGTTTAGCTATTTGAGGTTTTATTTTTGAGAATAACACAGCTGTATATGTGGCTCTGTAAGGCAGTTCAATTATGTTCATCTCTTAGGAAGGGTTTCACGATTGGAGCGACGTTGGTACAGTGTGTTCGTCTATATCCAAAAAGTTGGGGATTGAAACCATACGCATACTTTAATTCATAAAAATAGTTGTTCATGCTCGGCTGGGAACAGGGTAAAACTTTGTCAACAATCTTTGTTTTTTAGAAAGTGACTCCTGAGGGTGGTTACACCAGTGCTTCTTTTTCATTTAATGCACCAATACATACCACCAGGAGCCTTTGACACACATTGTGATTTATATTATGTATACCACCTTATATGTTTTGTGCAGTACCAGTCATAAGTTTGAAAACACTTTTTAACACCTTTAAACACTTTGGCTTTTCTTTATTTTCAACACTATTTATCTGGTTTATTCTCATTGAACCATTGTAGGCAAAGATTCTTCAGTCTTCATCAGTACTCTGTAGGTGACGTGTAGGACGTTTTGCTCTTTATCCAAAAAGTCAGTAAATGAGTAGACTTGGCTTGCTCTTGGGTCTCTTGAGAAGAAACCAGTAGGATCTGACCTATTCACACCTAATTACGGCTTGTTACTTTCCTATTGACCTTCTTTGGGCTTTGTGAAGGTTCTCAGTCGTACAGGAGTTGTCCATCGTAGGCAAAAATTCTTCAGTCTTCATCTGTACTCTGTAGTTGAAGTGTAGGACATTTCGATCTTACTCCAAAGATCGTCAAAAGGAGTACGATCGAAACGTCCTACACTTCAACTACAGAGTACAGATGAAGACTTCTTTGGGCTTTGTTCTAAGGCTGTTCATGCCTATCTATGGCCCTGCTCTGGCCAAAGGTCCAGCTTCATGAGCATGACATAGGTATGGTTTTCTGTCTAAGGATGTTGCGGAGACCGGGGCTCAGTTAAACCTCAGTCCTTCATTGCGGTTCATGGATGAATTCTCCCCCCTGACCATTTAGTCAAAAATGGTCAATCAGAATTCCAATCCATTTTTTGAGTTTGAATAATGTCCACAAAATACACAATTGGAATGCTTTCTTTGCTCACAATCACGTCTGTATTCTCTACATGCAGTTCTGTACCTTGGTATTGTATTTAGTAAACTATACACGCTGTGGTTTTCCTTCAAAAGCTCATTCCGGTCACATGCGGCCCCCTCTTTGAGCTCTGACCACGTTCAGAGCCCTATCAGGTGCAGGTGAGGCACTGCTGAAGATGTCATTACCTCTGCAGGAAGTGTTAAATGCTTCCATAAAGAAACATGAAATATTCATTAAAGTGGTTAATAATTCATTCAGATAAAATGTGGTTGGCAGAGAGCGTATGAATGCGTGATGGGTGCAGGCTCAGCACATTTCAGCTCAGAAATGTTTTTTATGAATTGTATGCGCCTATAATCATGAAGATAGCAATGTGGGAAATTAATTGGAAGCTAATTTTCATTTTTTGTTCTATAAGTTATGGTAAATGATAAAATAGACACTTTCTAAGCACTTTTTGACCACAAAACAATTAAAGAAAGTGTCATGCCGCGCTATGCTTTTAATTATAAGGGATTTAAAGCTTTGTATCTAAATGTTGTGACCTAATTTACAGTTTTGAGCAGCTTTCAAACCATAAATGAGAACCGGCGCTTCAAAACACTGCCAATAGATATTAAGGGAAAGGTGGAGTTCACATGGGTTTGCAGGCAGAGGACAATAATACATACAGTATATAGGGTTACCACATTGTGTACATTAAAACTGGGACACAGTGGGCGTTTGTGGGGGGAGCCAAATTGTGACTTCTTCCCCCACATTGAAGGGTAAAACTGTTTGTTTGTAAAAGCCTCATGTAAATTAAATGGCACTGAGGCGATAGACTTTTGTAATGGGTCCAGGTGCTAAAACTCAAGCTGCAAAAAATGCTGCTTTGGGCATGAAACTGGTGAAAAAGCGGGACACCTGGGACTGACGTTGTCAATGGTTTTTCTTTTTTTTTTCATGGACAGAGGACTCCCCCGTAATTATTTTTCTACCTTTTTGGAACTATATATTCATTGGAGTAAACAATGGGGTAGGGCTGGGCCATATCGTGTCGTATATTGATATACCGGTATGAGTTTTGGATATTGTCATATTTTTTTATATAGTTGTGGATGTGATATAATTAGCTTGTACTCTCAGCTGATTTAGACTGAAGTCGGGACCAGCGGCAGATGGAGGTCACAGCTAATGCTACGCTCATCTCCACTCAGAGCAACACTGACTTTTGTCTGTCTAGGTTCTGTCGTGTAGGAGTTGTCCATCGTAGGCAAATAATCTTCAGATGAAGGCTTTTGTTTAGGCTTTTGTTTTATTCTAGAATCATTCCCAAATCTGCACAAGGAGGTTGACAATTAAAAATGGTGCAGCCCTATTGTATCATTGATTGATGCGTGTGTGCGAGGGTCAAACCGAACTAATCTTCTCTGAGATTCTTCAGATGAAAACTGAAGAATCTTTGACTATGATACACACTGACTGTGGAGGATATAAGGGTAGTTGCTTAAAACATAAAATAAATTGATGGATGTATGTTGCTTCAGTAGATCAAATTTGCAAAGAAATAAGCATTACGCAAAAAAAAGGTGTACAACATCGTTATCGTGATATCAATTTTAGGTCATATCGCCCTGGCCTACCCTGGGGCCATTACCAGTGTACCAGTGGGGCCACTTTTCAGGCATGCCTCAGACAGAATGTCAGTGATGCTGTAATCACATACTAGGGCTGGGTTTACAAAATCGATTTGAATTGATTTTCCTTTGAATAGGCTGATATTAATGCAAAAACAGAGACAGAGAGGGGCGTGGCTGCGACCATGGGGGTTCAGGCTTTAAAATGAGCCCAACCGTGTTGTTCTAGGCCTCTGGGGGGCAGTGTGAAGTTGCGTTGAAAATGTGTCCAAAAGGTTAAGTTAACATTTTACAAAACTGCTGACTCTGCACTTCGCCAGGGATTCAAAACGGTACTAGGTAAAAACTTGTTTTGGCCTTCTTGTTTAGATAGAACCTGGAGGGCAAAAGTATGGAGTTACATTTGTGCAAAAATGTGCACATCTGTGGGGTAACATTTGGTACAAGAAATGTTCTAAAATATGGAAAATAAACACAGATGGCACGTAGAAGGTCTGGTTTATAGTATTTTATGTTTAGAAAAGGATATAGTGGAATAATAATCAAAAAAGTACATTAGTTCTGAGATTGTGTACCAGTAAAATTGCTACGTGTGATATCCTTAACTGAATCGAAAATCAGAGTGAATCGAATCGCATGGAAAATCCAAATCGATACCCAGCCCTAACACATACTGTGCCACACTGCAATGAAATTTGGAACAAGGAATAGAGACATGATGGGGAATGTGGCAATGTAATATTATAGGGGTTTGTGTGTTTTTGTTTTCAAATAGAAGACCATTTATAAGAAACCATAAAAATAAAATATATATATTGCATTCATAATGGCTAATAGCTGTATGGCAAATGATTCATCTTGTCGATCTGCTAGAATATTGTGAATTGATGAGTTTGGTGAGTAATGTTTGCTAATGAATGTGACGCTTCCGGCCAGCCCTTCTCACTGGCCATTTAGGTTATCTGACAAAGTTGAATGAAATATAATTCAAAAGAAAA
Source organism: Lesueurigobius sanzi (assembly GCA_900303255.1). Classification (NCBI taxonomy): domain Eukaryota; kingdom Metazoa; phylum Chordata; class Actinopteri; order Gobiiformes; family Gobiidae; genus Lesueurigobius; species Lesueurigobius sanzi. The sequence continues at coordinate 8,808 of OMNZ01059849.1, read as the reverse complement.
AAGACATACTGAATAAAGGCGAGAGAGTGGTTTGTTTTTTGCATTCTGGCTACTTTTATTGTTCATCAATCAATAAAACCAACACAAGGCCAGTGTCAGCTCTTGCTACTGTTTGTATAGCCTTATGATCAAGGTTTGACAGAGCTCTATGAGGAGATAC
>OMNZ01059831.1:6147-20184 GCA_900303255.1 Lesueurigobius sanzi | reverse complement strand
CATTCTTCTGTTTGAGTGAACACTGGTGCATGAGGAGCCGGTGCATAGAGCAGACAGAGGAGGTGAGCTGTAGACAGGACAAGGTCAGTATGCAGAGAGCTCTGTTTGACTGAGAGACTGCAGGTGTTAGAGGTGTCAGATGGAGGGAGAGAGGGAGAAAGAGGGAAGAGAGGGAGAGAAAAGGAGAGCGATAAACATGGATGAAGGGCAATGTTGATTGTCAAGTCTGCATCTAAACTCTGCATCTAAGCGCTCATCTGTGTTTATATCTAATATCTACAAGCACAGCTTTCAAGGACCTCTGAAGATTTGTCCCCAAGAGCCGTGGTTCTCAACAGGTGGGGTGGGTCCAAAAATGGCTCACAGTCATAACAGCAGGTCGTGTGCTCTTGCCAAAATGGTTTTGATCATTTTTAATATCATTAGTGTCTTCAACAGAGGTCTGTGGTAATACTGCATTGTGATGCTGCTGATTGTATTATACAGCGTGTTGAAATTCATATATTTCTTAGGTTGAAAGTTAATTTTGTATAGTAGTTGTTGTGACCCTTGGAGTGCCGATTTTGTTTTGTTCCCTTTTGGTAGCATATATTTTTGCCTTGATTTTGAGGCTTTTTCTTGTTTCATATTTTTGGTTTGTCAAATTGGTGCAGGCTTCACAATGCTCTGTTGTGTAGCGTTTTGTTAGCCGCCTGTTCTCGTGTTTCGTTCTGAAATGAGTTCAGTTGGGTCTTATTTCTTTTGTTTGGCGCATCTTGGCCGTCTTTCAATCGGTTACTTTGACCGTTTTCTCTTTATTCTGTTTTTTGGGCACGGGAGGCTTTTTAATGAATTTCTTTTACATAATTTCCAACACAAAAAAACAAACAAAGCTTAAGAAAATCCAAAGAAGAAAAGTAAAAAAAACTGCAAATCTCTAAATTGATTTCAGTTTGAAAACCAAAGTCTTAAAATATAGATCCATGCAAATATTCAGATAATGTGGTCGTTTTCCATACATGGTTGATACTTAACAAACTTTCACACTTGACCAGCAAATAAAGACCTGGGCAACCTGCCAGAGCCGTCTTTCTCCAGGCTCCAGGTCTTTGTTTCAAGGAGAATGGGGGGAAATGAAGCACCCAGGAGAAACTCGCACACAAGGAGAGAAGATGTGAAGTTAGGGTGACCAGATTTTTCACATCAAAAACTGGGACAAAAATCGTATTCTTTTTTTGTGTGTAATTTTTCTCTTTTTTTAAATAAAAAAAAAAAAAAAAGTTTTTTCATGATTTTGTCACATTTTTCTTGTCTCACTTTTCTTGTCTTTTCTTATTTATTTATTTTTGTAATTTTTCTCACGGTTTTTTTTTTTGTTTTTAACATTTTTGTATATTTTTCGTCTTTTTTCCATCATTCTTTTGTATTTCTTCTTCCTTTTTTGTCATTTTTTCATAATTTTTCTCACATTTCAGTCATTTTTCCTGTGTTTTCTTATTTTTTTGTAATCTTTTTTCTGCATGTTTTTGTCACATTTTTCGTCTTGGTCAAAAGTCATAAAGTATCAAGTAAATATGCGGCTTTGGACATGGCACTGGCGAAAAACTGGGACAACTGGGTCAGCGGTTGTGTAAAACTGGGACAAATTAATGGTTTCAGATAAATTCACAGGGACATGGGACTCAAAAAAACTGGGACTGTCCCGTTTAAACTGGGACGTCTGGTCACCCTATGTTAAGTCGACAAAAAGAGATGTCCGGGAATTAAACCTGAGATCTTCTTGTTGTGAAGGTTGAAGTGACTAAGCCACTGGACCACTGGCATTTGCCCAAAGACAATGAACCGTGAAAAAAAACAAATGGAACTTGACATTTCTGGGCAAAACTGACCCAGAAATGTCACAACCCTGACCAAAATGGACCGCCGTGACCTCGGGGTCGTCTTTCGGAGTCAAAGGTCGAGGGATGTTAGCATGGACAGCGCAAGGAGCGAGAGAGCCATCTGTATAATCCACCACAGATGGGTCGATAAAACATGTTTAAACCCGGCCTACAGCGTGTGTCAGGTGACCGCGCCAATAATCACCAGTTACTCTCACTTTGCTGGAGAAATATGCAAAATTGTTCTCTTAAATCAATTTCATTCACACTGATTTATATTTTACTGCACGATGAGTTTGAGGACAATGTTTAAAACCTAATAATTCTAGTCTGTAGAGTAGGGATGTCACGATTAACCAGTTTTATGTTTACTGTGGTCATGAAAGGTAGTTTAATTGCAAGAATATTAGGAGCCACGGTAAACTGCTGTCACAACTCATGATTCGTATGTGTCCAAACGGAGGACACTCAAATAGGGATGCACCGATACCACTTTTTCTCAAACCGATATGAGTATGAGTACTTTGATTTGAGTACTTGCTGATACCGAGGACTGATACGAGTACAAGGCATTTTCTTCAAACATACATCTTGGAGCTGGGCTAAAGTGATTAGTTCTCATTTCCATTTAATGGAGTCATTTATCAATTACAATAATAATACTTTTAAGAGAAGTTTGATCAGAATTATACTGTTAAAGTAAAGCTATTTTATTGAATATAATATTTGTAATAAGCATGTGTAATGATGTGTTTTCGGGTCTCCCTTTGTTCATTTAAGATGGAAATTATAGGAAATATGTGTGTCCACATTGTACACACTGTTCACATCCAAAAGTTATTCAGTGCCTGTGTTGTATTTGTATATAATAGTATGTAGATGGTTTCTTATTATTTTAACTAGACTGGCCTCATTTTGCAGTTGCCTCACTACAGCTGGCCATATGGTTGTTTCTTTTTAGCTTGTGCTAGCTTGCTTGTTAGCATATTGGGTATTTTAGCTTCAGGAGCAGCTAAATGTTGGTCAATGTGGACATGCTATACCTCTTTTAAAACGTCTTCCTGAGCCCGTTTTAGCTGCTGGTTTATTTTACAGATGCATAATATGGATATTAATATTATTAGGAGTATTAGGAGTTAGCAGCTGGATAGCCACATTAGCGCTGCCTTTGTCAACATTGTAGACGAACCACTGAAGTAAACATTTAGCATTGGTTAAATTCAGCATAAACAGATTTTGGGGAATGAGTCTGTGATAAAGTCAGGTCTGTGTGGAGGATTGTATTTCCAATCTTATGAACGCTTCAGTGCGTTGTGCTGAGCGCTCTCTCATGCTGCTGTGAGATGAGCTGTGCTGCGCTCTTATGAGCCACATTAATGAGTACGAGTACGAATACAAGCAGGTGGTATCGGTGCATCCCTACACTCAACAGTAAAGCCTGAAGAAAAAACGTCCAGTGTTAAATCCACCCAAAACACATGAAGTCAGCAACCGGTTAAATAATCCATTTAGCAGAGACGAAATCTTATCCATCCAGCTGTTATTTTGAGTCAATGAGAGAACAGATCAGAGAGGGAATCTTATAAAACATATATTTTTTATAAATAATTCATGCCAATGTCCTTCCTTTCGGTATGACTAATACAATTCTATAGTGTATTTATTATTTTAATACTCTATGTTTGACACGCATAGGGATACGCATGGAGATTTCTGTCCGTTTCGTCCGTCACTCGCTCTTTTCAAACAAATCCTGTGGGAGCTATAGTAACAGAGCAGTACATGAGCGAACCACAGACGACACTACTGCAAACAGCTCAACAACAGACACAACTAAACTTTTACAAACAATCACCTCATTTTCTTGAATATTCTTCAGTAACTGTGGTGTAGAAAACATCACATGTGGCGCCATACTGTTTTGGTTTCGTCCTGTTTTGGTAACGTTTTCGATGCACCCACAGCCACAGCGCCCTCTGGTGTTAGGTTTCGATACCACATGCTACATTACATGCGGATGGAAGTATGAATTCCAGTGACGGTAACTATGATTGAAATGAAAGCATCTGTTTACGAACGGAATGGGAGCATAAATGAGCCTTTACTGTTGCTGTATTTTCTTCCTTAATCCCAATAATTATAATAACAGCATGGACATGACAGTGTAATCGTCCCTCTGTCGTCCTATTGAAGAACCTGGGGGTAATGGTGGATCCTCTTTCAAAATTTGACAAAGACATCAATACAGTCATCAAGGCCAGCTTCTTTCAGCTGAGGACCCTTGCGAAAACGAAACCATATCTTCCTCTGGCTGATTTTGAAAGCGCTATTCATGCTTTCATAACCACGCGCTTTGGATTATTGTAACACTTTGTACATCGGTTTGGACCGACACCTGCCAAAATGCAGCAGCCCGACTCCTGACGAGAACAAAGCGGCGGGAGCACATCACCCCTGTTCTGTGCACCTTACACTGGCTCCCTGTCAGCTTCCGTGTGAAATTCAAGGTTTTGTTGGTTGTTTTTAAGTGTTTGCACTCTTTGGGCCCACCTTATTTGAGCGAGTCATGTTGCAGCCCCACACTCCTCCCAGAGCCCTGAGGTCAGCTGACCAGCTCCTGTTAGTTGTCCCTAAAGCCAGGCTAAAAAACAGAGGAGATAGAGGCTTCTCTGTGGCAGCGCCCAGACTATGGAACAGGCTTCCTCTGTCTGTCAGGTCCTCTCAGTCTGTCGGACAGTTTAAGTCTAGACTGAAGACACGCCTCTTCTCCCTGGCCTTCAACACAAGCTAGTGGAGTGTATCTTGGTTTTTGTAGTCTTTTCTTTTTACATGTTGTTTGCAGTATTCTGAGTCGTCTCATCCCTACTATAGTGTTTAGAAAAATGCGTGGTGTGTCTCAGAAAGTGTGCCCCATCAATAGAGAAAAAAAAACCTGTAATGCTACTGTTTTATGTTTTGAGCAAAAGCTGACTTCCTGAAATCCCCTCCTCCTGCAAACACGTTAATCTTTCTATCCGCTCTGAACAAAATAAAGCACTGTCCTTGGTAGATTATAGAGCTTTGCCAATCTTGCAGCCCTTTTGTTGAACCCAGTGAAATTAGGTTTGCTTTGGAGTTCAGTGCATTTCTCTTATCACATGAAGGCTGTGTTGTTTTTATGTTTTTACCCTGGAGAGGACATAATTGATGGATCCCTAAATGGATCAAAGCGTGTTTAAATATATGAATGCTGCCCTTGTTTTGTTTTACTGTAGATGGTGGCTGAGGAGGGACATGTGAGGGGCGCCGGGCTAACCTTTGTCTGACCGAGTTTGGAGTTGCAGAAGTGTTGTGGATAACTTTTATGGGTGTTAAACAAACCTTGTGTGATTGATAGTGTATTGTTTGACATAGACCAGAAGGAGTAGATGACATAGTAATTAGTTTGTTTCTCATTTGCTTGAGTACATTTTTGTGTACTTTTAAGATAAGTTTGATCAGAATTTTACTTTCAAAATCAGTGCTATTTTATTGAATACAATTTTGTAATAAGCATGAATAATGCTTTTCAAGTGCTATATGTTGTGATTTGTTTTTCAAGCCTCACTTTAGTTAAATAAGATGCAAATCTTAATGAATGAGGCCGTCCTCCTGTGGACCCACCACCTGCAGGAGGAGCCATAAGGGACTGGTGCAATGTGAGCCGGGCAGCTTGGACTGCTGCCCCCGCGACCCGGCAACGGATAAGCGGAAGAAAATGGATGGATGGATGTAAATGATAGGAAATAGTTACAGTAAACCCACATTGTGCACTCGTTCACATAAAAGCCCATGTCCAAAGATTTCTCGGTGCCTATGTTCTTGTATTTTTCTATAATAGTATATAATAGATTGGCCTCATTTTGCAGTACTTTCCGTGCTCAGGCAGTGTTTTCCACATGTATCCATTCACAAATATTGAAATGTTTGGTCCATGTGACACATGCGATCTCCTCTACACGACTGTAATCAAAATATGGTCATACCCTTTGTGGGAGACGCTAGAGGCTAAAGTCTACGGCAGATGCCCAAACCTTTTTCATGGAGTGCCACATATTGAACTGTAGCCTATACAGCATGGAGAGCCACAGATCAGTGGTCAATGCAGTCAAACATTCAGTTGGGTTAATTTGAGGGAGGTTTAAACCCCTCCCCACACTGGAACAGTTAAGGTGTGAAACCTTAATGCAAGCTGTCTCACAATACAATGTTTTAATAGTGTGGAGTTGTTAAACTTGCAGAAAAAGCACCATCTCTGGAAATGTTTGCCAATTCAACAAGAAGCTTGTGGGCCACCGAAAATTGTTTTGAGGGCCGCACTTTGGGCACCCCTGGTCTACGGGGATAGAAATGTGCATGTGCATGTTACAAAACCTTAAACCTTCTTTGCTCAAAATAAGATTTTTATTACACTCTTGCAACCAAATATCCACCCAATTAGCTCCCATAGACTCCAAAATGTCCTGTCTTTTTCTTAACAATATTCTTTAAGTGTTGCTATCTTTAATTTCTAACCTGCCTTACTGAGTTTTGAACAATACCCCAAAAGTCATGGCAATTTTTTTTTTTTTTTTTTTTTACAGATTCTACAGATCACTTATAACTAGCTTTTTCAAAAACTAAGCAGCGTACATAGAATCCCCTCTGAGAACTCAACAAAATAAAACCATATATTTAAATTGTGCTGTATCCATTAATTAGATTTCTTCATCAAAAATCTAGGCAATTGAGGCTATTTTTACACATTAAAATAGGTGAATTTATATGAAAACACAAAATGACAGAACGCTATACACCTTTCCCTCATATCCATGTCAGTGACATACAGCAAAAGTTTCAAATTGTTATCACATTTTTTTAACAACAATTTGATTTGACACCAATATGTTCAGCGAATATACAGTAGTAACTGAAGCCTGGTTTATTTATTTATTTTAGCTTCTTGTATAAGGTAATATTTTAAAGCCCCATAAAACAAGCCAGAGGGTTTTTTTTACACTGGAGCGACTTGGGCCAACAAGTCTGCGCAAATAAATATAATAAATGAGAATGTCACATGTTCGAAGGTGCCAAGTTCCCAGACGGGCGGAGACAGCCACAGAATACAGCAAAGTCACTGCCAAGATGCTTCAACAATACAAGGAAACTATCTGAATGACAATGTAGTAAACTTCTCTGTATGCACTGAGGGTCAAATATTTGGAGAAGGGTTACTTTGTCTGAATGGGGATAAACACTCTGAAACAATGAATTATGGGATCAAATACTGTATAAAAAGGCGCAATTATTGAAGCATGTGTGGGATAACTTTGCTCTCCTAAGACTATTGCTAAGGCTAATGTAGGCTTTCTGCTAGGGATTGGCAATACCGGTGATTTTGATATTGATCCGATACCAATAGAATGCATTGAAATTTGGGAAATCACGAAAGTCCTTGTCACACGTGCTGCTCAAATCTATTGATCAGAAGTAAAAGTAACATTCAAGCATTAGCAGAAGGAACATGAAATGAATGAGTAAATTTAATACATTTCGTTGAATTTTCTTCCGCATATCTGTTGTGGGGTCGCAGGGGCAGCAGTAAAACAATCATTTTAAGGCAGGAAAAAATCTTCAGTCTTCATCTGTACTCTGTAGTTGAAGTGTAGGACGCTTCGATCTTAGTCCAAAGATCGTCATCAGCTTAATGAAGACTTGAGCACGCTGTGGGTCTCTTAAGAGTAAAATAGAAGGAGGAGTTAACCTCTAAGTCTAAAAGTAGGAGAACATCTAGCCTATTCATATTTAATATGGCTTGTTTCCTCTCTATTGTCTCACCCTGGGCTATAATAATAATTTTAAGGAAATTAAAGTATCAATATTTTGACATGAATATCTATGTGTTCAATACTGGCTCTATAAGTATCAATATGTGACCAGCAGTGTTGGGAGTAACTCATTACAAAAGTATTTTGTAAAGTAATTTCGTCAAAACACGAGAGAATGGAGACGACATATATAATATAAATATTTGATTACGCTTTAGCTCGGTGGCATTATTCTCCCTTTTTTCAGTTTATATTTTGCTAAAAGTAACTCAAAAGTAACTCAAAGTAGTGTAACTGACTTACATTTTTGATACAGTAATATGAAATATAAACATGTTGCATTTTTAAAACTAGTAATATAGAATATATTACAATTTTTAAGTAACTTGCCCAACACTGGTGGCCAGTCACAGGAACCAGGGACACAAGTCTATTCTGGTGCATTTTGAGTTATTCACAGATTCTGAAAATGTAGTTTCTAAGCTTTCCAATGATGTCTCACACAAATCTGATAATATTTGAAGAAGTTGTAGCCATTTGAATGTAGACACTCTGCAATAGGTAAACCGGAGAAATCCCCTCTCTAACGTCTGCTTGTTTTGGCTCAATGGCTCATTACCCATCAGCCATCATGAAGCACAGACATTTCTCTCATTCATGCTATTTGGCACCACTTCCATATGGACAACGTTTGTGAGGAAAAAGGGGCGAACTCGCAGGGCACTCCATAGACATGGGCCGGGATTTGGCTCAATCTTCACCGGACCTGGGGCATTTTTTTCCTGTTGAAAATGATAGGAAGTAGAATGCGGTTCAGACTGGAATGTCCACTATGGAAATTAACTGTACCGTGGCACCCTCTGAATCCCTCTGAATAAAGATTTAAAGATACCAATACTGTTATCTGAAACATGGATAGGCTTCTCTGTGATCTCAACTAGCAGATTCTGCAAAAAAAAAAAAAAAATCACAAAAAAAAACCTTCTGCTTCTGTGCTCCGATGTTGTGCTGCCGACTTGTATCACTGGTAACCATGCCGCATCACATATTTTAGTATTCATCTGCCCATCACTGCTTTCTGCAATTGACCAGTGCTTCCATTGCTCGGGGATTAGCCTACTGTCCATGCTTTGTGGCAAACGAGTACCATCCCCAGACACAGGGGCCCTTTCCCTCCTTCCTAAGCATTAACACTTGATATGTACACAACCGCGAAGGGAAAGTCTGTCTGAAGGAGAGCGAGCAGTGAGAAGTGTCTGATAAGCCACTTCACAACAATTCATCATTGATGCAGGCTTCAGCGGAGAGCAAGCCCACGTGCAACACAAAGGATCGTTCCACATGTATTTAGAAGGATCAGAGTTTGAATTTCAACTATTATACAGGTATGTAGGCTTTTGTCGATGGGAAATAAAGCAGTGATGAGACATAATATGCTTTTATTGCCGGTGGAAAAGCCCTCACTGTGAGTTTGAAGAAGTAAAATATATAGTGTATGGGACGTGTCTGTTCCATGGGCTGAGGGAGTGCATCTGAAACTCACAGCTCCAAGCCTCTACTGAAAGGATTTCCAAAGGTGCCTGCTCTGAGGATTTAGTGGAAGTGGGTCGGAGGAGGAAGGTGGGATTGGTTTCGGAAAGGGCCAGGGACAGCACACAAACTCCACACAGGAATCAAACCTGAAACCTTTATGCTTTGAGGCGCTTCCATGGTATTACACGGTGTTGCGCAAGTTTGTCTGCAATCAGGATGTAAGAAGGCAGATTTACTGTTACAAAACAAATTACAAAAATATGATCTGCTGAGAGATAGTTTAATATTTGGAACAGTTCACCTTGGACAGTTCATAGCTAAGATATTGAAAGTTAATTTAGTGCCATCTTCCCAAATGTTTGCAGTTGTCTAAATTGTGATCCTAACCCAGTTATTTGATCCAAAATGAAAAGATAGCAATTAAAATTGGTCAAATTGGTAAGCTAATTTGTAAATATAGAAAGATGGTTTTGTTAACCATTTGGAAAGGTCTTATAGCTAGCTCTCCAGGTCCAGTTAATTTTAGGGTTTTGAACCAGAAATCCTTAAACAACTGATCCTGGAGCGTCATCTCTGTGATGGAAAGTAAAGGTGCCACGATGCACCCATACAGCCACTGGGCCACTAAATCATCAAATACACACTTTCCAAATAAAAAGTGACATAGTGCACCTTTTACATACTTCACCAAAGGGAATTCAAAAATAAATAACTATTAAAAATATAAAATCTAGCAGCATTTCCTTACTCTCTATTGGTTGAAGCATTGACTATAAGATTAACTGTAAAACTATCAATGATTTTTCACAAAGGCCGATAACCCACTATTATTTACACATTCTGATCTAAAAAGCATTGTCCTGGGGCGACAGTGGAGCAGATGGTAGAGCGGGCCACCTCAGGATTGGAAGATATGGGGTCGAATCCCGGCTCACGCAGTTGCAGAGTGGAACAGTCTCCTTGGGCAATACACTTCACCCGACACCTGTGTGAGCAGTTGGTGGTGGTCGGAGAGTCACTTGTCGCACACTATGATATCACCAAGTAATTAAGGGTCCAGGGCCAATGTCAAAGTTGTTTGCCCAGGACCAATGCTACAGCCACCCAATCAGGGGTGAAAACTTGAGATCTATGAGTTGGTTTGTCTGAAAATATTCCTAAACCTAGCCCTAACTCTAACCTTAAAGATTTCTCTGTTCCTAAACTTCATTTTTGTCATGACATCTCAAGTTTTCAAAGCAGACCGTCCCTCCCCTTATCTAGCGCAACTGACCCCTGATTGGCTGGCTGTAACATTGGTCCTGGGCAAACAACTTTGACATTGGCCCTGGACTCTTAATTACTTGGTGATATTAGATCGGGCGTCTGTTGTCAGTCTTCCCCTGGGACAACTGTGGCTACAAACATAGCTTTCCACCATCCAGGCACAGAGTGAAGGACGAGACAAAATTTCATCATATAAAGCTTCAGAAATAAAGTATTTGTTACTCATATTCCCTTTCTCATTTTCGGCCCTCGACAGTAAAGCCTTGTCTGTTGCTACCACTGCTGCTAAACCGGCCTTGGGCACTTAGGCAAATAGGAAACGATGCTGTCCGCTGCAGTCCCCACTGTGCTTGATCCACTTAATGAAATGAGAGGCCGGTATAACATTCATTCGTATAACTTGCATCATATTTCGTGCTGCTGCGTGGATTATAGAGGAGGCAGTATAATGTAAGGGCACCTTGTTCTCAGCAAGAAACAGAACCAAATGTATTGTCTGTGTCGAGCGCACTCAAATTATCACTAGGGGAAATTTATGAACTAATGCTGCTGAGGGGCTGCACTCTGGAAGTCTATTTGAAATAATGATGGCTACAACATGAGCCAAGACTATTTTTCTATATTATTGTTACTGCTGAAGATCTCTTAATGGGATAAAAGCAGCATAAATAATAAACTGTTGGTATGCATATTTTGTACAAAAGATGAAAGGGGACAATGGCGAACTGAGAGGAATTATAGGATTGTGCACTCAAATGTGACGTATTGTTTTTCCATTTGGAATTGAATACTATTGCTACTACAACAACTATATACTCGTTGAGACCAAGACTGACAACAAAGGTGTTTTTCTCTAGCCTTTAGAACAAAGAGAGGTGGGACTTGCAGGTGAACAACTCCTACTGGTCTTCATAAGGTCCACCGGCGTCCAAGTTTGCTCAGTGCTGACGAAGCTCTTTGGATGAAGACCCGAACGACCTGCACTTCAACTACAGAGTACAGATGGAGACTGAAGAATATTTACCAACTATAATAGCAACAAGTACAATTGAATACATTTTAATGCCCAAATACTGTATTTTTCATGCCACAAAGCAATCACTGCATATTTTATCTCACAATTCAATCAAACAAAAGATTAAGAGGGAAATTACATTTTCAGAAGCACATTGGACACAACAAGCAGCTTTTGAGCCAAAAAAGTGTGTACACTTTCAGTGAAAATGGCAGCTGAATGAGTTTAAATTTGGAATATATTATATATATATATAATATTTTATTTTTTTCCAAAAGTTAAGCTGTAATAATTTGTTGAGAAATGTCATTATTTTTCAAGAAATTCAGTTTCAATCCGATTTAATACAGACATTACAGACAAGGCCTTAAAGCTACAATACGCAGAACGATTGGCCGGCCATGCCTTGTTTTTTTTCTACATTACATCGAAAGGATCGAAAAGATTGTGAACAGGAAAAAATGTGAAATCCACATGAAAGTTTCAAGTCTGTTTGTGTAATAGTCCAATATCTACAGCGTCATTTTTGCCTTGTAACACTTTCATTCAAAAAACACCAATACATCTATCTGTCTATCTAAAAGTCAGGAAATGTGCCATCATGGAAGAAAATAAGTTTCCAAACAGTTAATATTAATACTAGAATGAAATGCATGTATCTTAGCATATCTCAATAAATTGCATAAACATCTCTTACACTGAGTAAAAACAGGAATAAAACATAATGTGAAAGAGAGGTTGTAGTTTAGTAAATAAATATAAGTATACGTATGTGTACTTTGCTATTATTCATTCTGCTGGTGGATGTTGTTTCCATGTTTCCCCTTTGCCTTTGAAAGCATCTTCAGGGCGGCAGGTGGAGGTGGAGTGGGGGGCGTGGGTGAAGGGGGGACCGACAGGTGAGAGGAGAGAGGTGCAGAGCAGGGTTCACTACTGACACCTACTGCTGAATTAAGTCATATAGAATAGCTCGTTGTAGCTTTAATATAATAACTTTTTATTCCTTTCTATACCCCGCAGAAAACATGTACTACTATGACCCCTACGACTCAGGGCAGCCTGACAGGAGCAGTGGGCGACCCCAGTGCAGCACCTGAGACCCACTGGAAAACCACTGTGACACGAGAACATAGAAACTTCACACATACATTGAAGCCGGGGCATCGACTCGGCATTTTACAAACCACAAAAAATGATTTATTCAGTCACATGCCCTGGGACAGATTGATGAGGGTTTGGCTGCTCACACATCAAGTTGACCAAACCCCCAATGACATTTTGCTTATTGTTCTGGCTTTACCACATCAAAGGATATTTGTTTGGGCTGCAACCAAGCGTAGCAATGAAATAAGTTGAATAAAAGTCATTTGTTTAGTAATGTATGCAAATATCCTAATGGCATTTGGAATTTGTTTACTACAGCAAACTAATTATTGCTGGGAGCTGCCAAAACCAAACTTTGGAGAATCTACTTCTGCACCAAATTTGTACAGATGTCCTTGGAAAGATAGAACTTTTTCTACTTGTCATTGAGGAAACTTGCTCTGGCAATAAGCTCACCTCAGGCTAACACACTGTACTAATGCAGATAATGTGGAGTCGGTATTAAAATGCATGAAATTTCCAAAACTAAATATTCATGGTTTGGTGATTTGGTGATGCTGTACTGGTGAAACCTTCGCCACGCTCTGGAAAGATAGCGAACAGACTCAGGCCTATCTGCAAATGAACACGTTGAATGCTAAAGCTGCAATTTAATGGTCTCGTTGTGGCCATATTGTGACAGAATTGAAGCAAATAGTGCCAGCAAATATAATAATCCACTTACAGTTATGTGCAAATAATGGCTCAGGCAGAGCCACAGGGACAATTGGTGTACTGTAGTTAACACATTTAAGCCTCACAGCGCTACTGTACAGTGAGGCTTGAAGAATTTGCAGAACTAATGATGTTGTTCCTGCCATAGCCCTGTGTCGCATGAAGTGACCATCAGGACACAAGGAGACTGATCTATGAATATTTGTGGCTATTAATAGGTGCTTTATGGTCAAATTGTGATTGTTTTTGTGAAATAATCCGTCTGTGTAGGTTCTCAGTCGTGCAGGAGTTGTCCATCGTAGGCAAATATACTTCAGTCTTCATCTGTACTCTGTAGTTGAAGTGTAGGACATTTCTGTACTCTGTAGTTGAAGTTTAGGACATTTTGCTCTTCATCCAAAGAACTTCATCAGCAAATGAGTGTCAATTCTCCTCATTTGCTGACAAAGTTTTTTGGATAAAGAGCAACACGTCCTACACTTCAACTACAGAGTACGGATGAAGACTGAAGAACATGTTTGTATTACATATTACAGTTGCAAAAATGTAACTGAGTTACACTACTTTGAGTTACATTTGAGTTACTTTTGGAAAAATATAAACTGAAAATAGTGAGAATAATGCCACCGAGCTAAAGTGCAGTCAAAGATTTCCTTTTCCTCTGCCGTCCGCCTTCTTTTGTGTTTTGTTTTGACGACGTTAGCTACAAAAGCCTGTTTCT
>OMNZ01059828.1:0-14758 GCA_900303255.1 Lesueurigobius sanzi | reverse complement strand
TCCTGTAGACACAGCCTCAGAGAGAGGACTGAACCTCCTGTAGACACAGCCTCAGAGAGAGGACTGAACCTCCTGTAGACACAGCCTCAGAGAGAGGACTGAACCTCCTGCAGGCACAGCCTCAGAGAGAGGACTGAACCTCCTGTAGACACAGCCTCAGAGAGAGGACTGAACCTCCTGTAGGCACAGCCTCAGAGAGAGGAGCGAGTTTGGTTTGATACAGCTTGCCTATCATTTTATATTTACTTAGAAAACTACAAATGAATTCATTAAAGTACAAACAGCTTTCTTTCGGCCAAAATAGCTGCTGTTGTGATAAGTGTGTGGCATCATGAGACTGGAGCAGTGGTGGCGCTGGATTGGAGTAATCTCTACTGCAGGGCTATGCGCTCTCGTGAAATAGACTTTAGATTTTATTGTCCCCAAGGGGAAGTTCCTCTTCACGTACACAGTGCACGTTTAACAATAGGACAGATGAAAATGTAAAAAAACATAAGCGTGAGCAGCTTCTGCAGAGGTTTAGCTCAGCACCATGTCATTCAGAGATGTGCCATTACACACAGGGCTGTGGCCTGTCCTTCTCTGTCTCACACCACGGACCGGACTGAGCTGCACTGCCTTCTGTTCGAGACTCAAACCTTCACGTGCATGTTCACGCTGCATGTACACGCCGTGCACGTGCACGTTCACGCTGCATGTACACGCCGTGCACGTGCACGCGATAACAATTTGGCATTTTTATGAATGAAAAGGCCCATAGAGTTTATGTGCAGTTTTAAAGATCACTATTGTTTGGAATTAAAAATGACTAAACTTCAAAATCAAATATTTTATTCACATTATGGTATTTCCAAATGTTTTAAGGCGGATAGTGGACAATGACAATACATGAGATCTGAGAGGGAGAAATGTCCTCTCCACGGCTGCAGCGTCTGCCCCTCCCTCTCTGTCCCTCGCAATCGGTAAAACCTGCTCATTATTGGCTCATGCAGAGGTACATCTCATCAATAAGTCACTTTGCATTGACCTTTTATGGTGAAACGGGGCCGTGCAGAGGGCGTGGCCTGATGCAGAGGGCGTGGCCTGATGCAGAGGGCGTGTTGTGAGGAGGGCCATGTGTCAAAGTCCTGGGATCAATGAGGAGAAGATTGCGTACAGCTGTGTGTTCTCGGCCGACGGAGCGTTTCATGAATCCCAATATTTTTCATCGTACGTGAAGTTTGTGTTTTGTTCGTCGTTCAGTTTTATAAATGAGACCCCTGGTCTGTATCAACCCAAGAATCACTGGCAATCACAAGCCAAAGAGCTGTAACAGTGAGAATGTGTGGCTAGGTCAGCCATTCTGTGAAATACAAGGGAGTGTTTAAACTCACAACAAAGCACACAAATCATGTTGTGTTATTTATTTATTTCATCATTTTTAACCCTCTACATTCCAGATGCTGTAAATATGATGCGACCAGAAGAAGCAGCAAACAAGAGGAGCTGTCCAGAAGAACGAATGTGAAGAGCAGCAGTGAACAAACCTGTTTCAGTGTTGTCAGGAGCTTCTTGAAGATAAATATGATGTGCTAACTAAACCACAGTGTGTGTTCTTCACCACAATAATTCACATTTAACATGTCTGTATGCTACAATTAAATAGAGACATGCAAAGATACGCTGCATTTAGTTAATAACTAATTTGATGTATTTTGTGAAAAATGATGTGAGCATGTCACTCTTGTTTTAACTTTTTACACCTTATTTCAAAATGTATATTAAATGACATTTCATGCATTTATTTTTTAATATACCTTTTTTTTGTGTTTATTTCAAACCATTATTTTAATAATGATTGAACAATGGTAAAACGTTTCATTGGGCCCCGGGCTACCTTGCACTGAAAATATTGGGCCCCAAGGTTGAAAAGGTTAAGAACCCCTGTCCTAAAGAACAAAGGAAGACTGACCACAACAATGATTCCTGTTAGATGCTAAGGATAGAACTAAATCAAATATTTTATATCTGCATTATCTTATCACTTTGCAATATGTTGACAAATATTCACACACTCTTCATATTCATGTACAGTCCACTGACCTCATGCTACCTATTCTTTAACTTAAACTTAATTCTAGTTTTTTTAAATTTGGTGCCAAATTTCAATTGCAGGTTTATTATTGGAAAAGGGTTGTAAAGTCTCTAGTCCTGTCAGTACCTGCAGTACTGCCCAGTAACTGCCCAGTAACTGCCCAGTGCTGCACAGGGACATTAGACCATCCCCCACTATAAGGTGTTTGCAGTGCCATAATTTGACAGTATTTCTGTTTACCAAAATATGTTTTTATGTTTCTATAATGGTTAAGGAAAAAGGAATCTGGAGCTGGAGCTGATGGACTGGCCAAGACAAAGTCCAGACTTGAACCCATTGAACAGATTTGGGATTTAGTGAAATCAAAACTTCATCAGACCAAAGTCTGATCAAAGCAAGTCTCTGGGAACAGCTACAAACTCTTTGGAGCTCAATAACAAAAGAGACTTTGCAAAACTACATAAAAACAATGGCAGCAAGAATTAAGCTGTTATCAGGGCCAAAGGTGGCCACAAAATATTGACATTTTAGTGGCGGGGCATCTAGAATGAGGAGGGGATCATGATCGGGTCCAAAGGTCGGACACGAGATGTTCAGAACCTTTGTTCTTTAGGATACCAAACCTGTGCAGAACCGGCCTGCCTCTTTGTCCAGTCATCTCAGCATTGGTGGCATTCATCATAATTTGATTTACATCAAATTAGTTATTAACTAAATGCAGCGTATCTTTGCATCTCTCTCTCTCTCTATTTAATTACATACAGACATTTTATACTGTATGTGTGGACAGACAGGTGAATAATTGTGGTGAAGAACACACACTGTGGTTTAGTTAGCACATCTTATTTATCTTCAAGAAGCTCCTGACAACACTGAAACAGGTTTGTTCATTGCTGCTCTTCACATTCGTTCTTCTGGACAGCTCCTCCTGTTTGCTGCTTCTTCTGGTTGCTTCATATTTACAGCATCTGGAATGTAGAAAAAAATGATTAAATAAATAACACAACGTGACTTGTGTGCTTTGTTGTGAGTTTAAACATGCCCTTGTATTTCTCAGAATGGCTGACCGAGCCACACATTCAAACTCTTACAGCTCTTTGTCTTGACAGTAGTGATTCTTGGGTTGATACAGTTGTGGTCTAAATTGACCTGATTTTGTCCTAGTTTTAGATGTACAGTAATCCTCACATTGTCCTTCAAATTTGCTCTTTACATTCATGTTACACAACTCTGATGTAAATCCCCGTGCTAACATGCTAACGGAGTACAAAGGGCGCTAGCATTAGCACTAGCCTCATTCATTTCAAATAGAAACGTTATAAAAACATGTTACTAACTCACCTTGAGTAAAATGAGTTGACAGCCATGCAAGGCTTATTTCGATCTGATCTTGTTCATCTGGCTGCAGTGATGGTAGTGAGTTTTAGGCAGTGGAATGCGGTGCATTTACTACCTAGGCCCTCTGTGGCACAGCACACAGTGATGTAAGCTTCAATACAAAGTCATTAAAATTATATCAAGCATGAAACGTGCCCTTCGTGACGATCGTTATAACCAAATAAGAACATTTGCTATTAAAAATCTAAATTTCAACTCAAAATGTAATAATTATCACAATTTTGTTAATGAAAAATTATGCTCTAACTGGGACGCAAACCCGGGTCCTCTGCATGGAAAACCAATGTGCCAGTGATTGAGCTATAAACACATTGCTATGCCAAGTCTCATTTTGCAATAAGGCCTTACTTCCCGATTGATATTCTCAAAAAAAGAATCTAGTTTTGACTGTTATTATTCCTTTACTTTTAAAACAAGCTCTCTGCATTGGTTCTCAAGCAGTGGGTCGGGACCCAAAGGTTGGTCACATGAGATTTTTGTTGGGTCGCAGTGGCATTGCATAGCAGCGTCTGGACACGCTCATTAATGACAAGGGAAACTGCTGCTGTGTCATCTAAAGCCAGGGACTGTCTTTACGCCATGTCCAGGTACTATTGCACATATGTAATTTACAAACTATTCACACGTTTATTGGCATAACGAGAAATGTGCAAGCTGTAACTGCTGTAACTCTCCCCGACCCTCTCTCACCTACTTTTGCGGTGGAGCCTTCGCGATGATAAAAGGTGCATGGTATTTATGAACACTTTTGTCCTATTGGTCAGTGACCGTATAAACCTTTCTGTGGTCTGTTGTTTTAGTACAACAGATCGAATGCTAACTTTAGCTTGACTTTTAGCACTGATGCTACAGTAAACAGTGATGCTGTCAGGAGGCTAGTCTCTTTTCTCCTTGCATTAAAGTGCAGCATATTTTCTGGAGATAATTCTCCCAAAATCATGCAAAAAGTGGGCGCAACCATGTCTGTGACCTGCTTCTGTCTGAAGAGCAGAACTGTCCACATTGTAAAAATGCTTTTGATACAGATACTGTATGAAAGTAAAGACAGTCTTCTGTTTATCTAAATGATCGAAAAACACTGACACTGAATGCAAATAGGGCCTATTTAATTATATTACATTATAATTATGTGTAGTAGGCCTGGCTCAAAGGGGAGGTGGGTCGCCAGAGATCACCAATGCAAAAAAATGGGATGCCTGAAAAAGTTTGAGAACCACTGCTCTAGAGCCGTACAGGGAAATATTAAACTGCTTTTAACTTATATTATAGTCCATTATTTTGTCGGACTCAAACTTATGATCAATGTCACGCAAATTCTATGACTTTTCTTGCAAAGGTTTTACCTCAATCAAATCAAAGTATTCTCCACTGTAGGGATTATGTTGCGATGCATATCCTGAAATGAATTATTTCCCTGAATTGTGAGTAAACTGTGTACCACCTCCAGTTGACCCGAGGACATCTGAACATCTACAAAATGTCCTGTCACTGGTTCGCAGCCATAAACCTCTACACCTTCTCCTGCTGAGGACAACAGGGTCCACACCAGTCTTCTCCTCCGTCGGCCTGTTCCTGGGGAGACCACTCCACCTCCACCACGGCCATCATCATCTCCCTCTCGGCCCCTTTGAGAGCATGATCACAACCATCTCTATTTGTCAGGGATTAAACAAATCCTGTAATAGTGCCACATACGGTCCAGTTCGCGTTCGCCATTTTGGGTCCAGGTCCAGGTTTGAGCAGCACGTACTTCGCTGTGCTCTGGCCAAAAGCTCGTCCTGGTTCAGGTGAAAGTCTGGGCAGCCAGCTCTGCGCGGTGTGCACTTTCTCTGTGGAAAGTTCTGTTCAGGCAACGCGCAGCTCCAGCCACGGATCACGCAGTGAACCTAGCTGTTTTGGGTCCATGTTTGAGCAGTACACACACCGCTCTCTTCTCGACAGAGGAAGAAAAGCTCTCGGTCGGAAAGTTCTGTTCAGGCCGCGAGACGTGTGCACCTCGCCACGGAGCTGAGCGCGCTGAGCTGCTGCTGACCGGGCCCCTCCTGCACAGGTGCTGCGAGAGACACCTCGCCACGGGACTGATCATGTACCCCCGGCTCCTGTCCCGCGGAGCTGACCCCCGGCTCCTGTCCCGCGGAGCTGACCCCAGGCTCCTGTCCCGCGGAGCTGACCCCCGGCTCCTGTCCCGCGGAGCTGACCCCCGGCTCCTGTCCCGCGGAGCTGACCCCAGGCTCCTGTCCCGCGGAGCTGACCCCCGGCTCCTGTCCCGCGGAGCTGACCCCCGGCTCCTGTCCCGCGGAGCTGACCCCCGGCTCCTGTCCCGCGGAGCTGACCCCCGGCTCCTGACCTGTCCACAGGCCATGGAGCTGCTGACCAGCCCACTCCTGCACACAGGTGATGCACGGGCACTGCGGGCTGGTCCAGACTCGAGTGTCTAGCTTTGGATTTCAGGTCCGACTGCAGCTTCACTGCTTTAGCCGATATTCACGCTTTTTCAGGCACTAAACAAATTTTCTGGTATTTTTTATTGGTGGCAAACTTTTTCAGTAGCCTTTGATTTCATAAAAATCGCTTTTAATAGTCAAAGTATACCAAATATTGAAAGTGCAATCTTGGAGATGGCCTAAAGTTAATGTGGGTTAGTTTTCAATTGTGTTTTACATTTTATAATCTTCCTGAAGAACCTAATGTGGTGTTAAATGCAATTATTCATTATTTCCTGGTTTGGATAAATGCCGTGTTCCGTGCGTGTCTGCCTCAAAATCCGTGGGCGAGGCTGATGAATGAATATTTGAGGGCGTTTTATTCAAATGATGCTGGTTTTCACCCACCACATTTACCATCAGCACCTTGTGCGTACGGCAGGATCAAAGCGATACACACAGGTTCATGAATAAAAACGTGGACATCAGCGAATGAACAAAATACACACAAAATATACACCATTCTCTGCGCAACTTTGATAAATGAGGGCCAATCTCCGAGAACAGGGCAGTGTGTCAGATGAGAGAGGACATTCCAGGGGCTGTGTTTCATTCAGATGTCCTCACAGTGAAGGCTAAAGGAATCTAAACTCCTCTACACCTGTTTAAGCCCAGAGTACCTCCTGTTCCCGCACCGCTCTGTCTTTAGCCACATTGTACTGTATATTACGCAGAAAAGTCTTTATCAAACATTTACAGCACAGGTGTCAAACTCAAGGCCCAGATGATTTCACCTGGCCTTTGACTTATAGAGCACACATCTCTGAACATGTCAAAAGAAAAAGCAAGTCTCTAGCCCATTCCTCTCAGGAGTTATGGATGTTTAAATAAATAACCATAATGCTCACTCCAGCCACTAGGGGGCAGCCAACATTTAAAAACGGTTCCATACCTGTCCAGCAGAGGGCACTGACACTGTACTATTATATAAGCTACAAAAACAGAAGGTTCTGTCACTGGTAAAAGGGTTGTTTTTAGTGTTTTACTGCCCCCTGGTGGTACAGGCTGGTAATATAAGTGTAAGCCATTATTATTAATCAGGCTACAGTCCTGTAGGGCTTTGACCAATTTTAAAATGTCAATCAAATGGTCTGAATTATCACAGTGCTAATTAGTATTATTAATATATAGAAAAAATGTTTTGTCAATAGTATTTTCCTGTTTACAATATATGCGGCCCACGACCCAAATGAGTTTGACAGCCCTGATTTACAGCATTATTTACTTATCTAAAAGCATTCATAATTATCATAAAAATATGTAGATTATTTCAACATGAAAAAAACGTGTAAAAGTTATTTCCTTCAAATTTTAGAATTTTTAATAAATGGCACATCAACAGCCGGCAGAATTGTTTACCACATCATTACCACAGATATTATTGCAGATTTGACTTAAAACATACGCATTTCTATATTGACAATAGGCTAATACATATGTAGGAAATGAATGTAGACCTAAATATTTTATAATTGTAGCGCAGATAAATGTACATTTTTAATTATTTGCTAGTCGCCCTCCAGAGTCTGGTGCATCAAAACACCTCTTGCGTTTGGAGGAATAGGCCTACTGCTCCAATACACCTGGAATAGCGGTACTGGGGGAACAGTTGGGCAGGGGTTGACCCCAAATTATTGTAAATTAAAATTAGAGGTGGATGTTGATCTTCCCTGTCCCATTTGCTCCAGCCCACATGTGCACTGGCACCGCTGTGTGCCTCGAGGCTTTCCTATATGTCTCCACTCTCCCAGTCCACCTGCCTTTTCTCTTAGTGCCACAACAAGTTAAACGAGTCAGCAAAATTATCAGCAAAAGCAGCGCACTTGGGCTCATGCTGTGTTTTGTTTAATTTAGGGAGGTAAAAGAGCTGGAGCCATTTGTGTGTCCATGATGGTAGAGTGGCTAATGCGGACGAGGAGCAGGTGCCATCATCTTGTTCTCTGATTAGTTTGCAAATATTGAGTTTTTTTGCAAAACTATTGTGTTATTTCGCAATAATTTTTGCATTTTATTGCAAACTATTGCCAAATATCGCAAAAATTATTTTTCTACTTATGTGCCCTGAAAGAAAGATGCATTTAATGCCCATTAATTACAGGCTCCTCAAATGTTTGCATTTACAAAGTCTCTTTAATGCCTCCAGGATGATGTCCCAGCATGCTCCTGCCCCTCCCCCACACACATGGCTACAGTACAGTAGAATAAGGAGTAGTTTTTGTAGTCTGGAGTATGAGTATTGAGTCTTTTGAAATCAGCTGTTGGCGACGTAACTTCCCCCGTTGTTTCCGCTGAGTGAGGAAGGTTGAAGCACCGTTCCTAACTGCTGAGGAACCTTAAATGTTGAACCCATGACGACGAAGCTCTCAAAGGTTAAGGAACAGGAGGAGAAAGAAAGAGGAAGGAGGTATTTTGTCCCCATTTTAGATGCAGTCTTCGACCACGCAGCCCTTTTACCTGAGTTAATCTTTGTTTTATCCACTTAATCTTGAATAATTTTTAAGTGCCTTGACTTTGTTTTTGCACATATTTAAATTTCTGTAATAAACTTCAGTTCTATTTTTGAAAACTTTTTGTCTACCTGGATTTTATTTATGTGGAGCATCAGACCTTTATTGCAAGCCACACCATGTCAAGATTTATGAACTGACACTACAGAGTTTTTTTCTTAATGTAAGTGCCAAAATATTTCCATTGGCAGATCATTTTACTTACCTGCTCAAATCAAGGGTAAACATATTCATTTCAAGAAAACTGTACTTTAGATTATGTTTGCACTGTGGTGGGTGGGTAACTAATGATTCTATGCTGGTAACTATGGTAACTGTCAAAATGCTGATTTTCTGCCTGGTTTTCTGACAGTCTGTTTATTTCAGCCATTTACCCAAAAAGAAAATGTCCAAATGTTTTCCCTGATCATTATTTGATAGTGATTTGAAAGTCCTTTCTAAGGGACAAAATCATGTGCAGGTTTTTGAATATTGTCTCTGGACACTTTTATGGGACAATAATTGCTGACAGAGAATGCCCTGAACTCTGTGACATTTTGGAACAACACCCCCTAGTGTCCGAGATCTGTAAAGTGACAGACACGTCACATCAGGCGTTTATAGGTATTTTATTATAGATTATAAATGTTATTTAAAAATAAGTCCACATGATATTTTCTTCTTTAGAAGCAGTGTTTGCCTTTTTATTTGCATTATACACAATACAAATCTTAAAATCGTAACTTATTTTAGGCTGTCTAAATCAAAACTGAACATGTTCCAAACCTGTCTGGGTTAGTCCAAAGCAGTCAAACCAACCAAACCCACAAAACCTGTATTAGTCACTCCAAATTCATTTGAACTCTCTGAATCACTCCAAATCTAGTCTGGACTAGTCTGGGTAAGTTCAAACCCAGTCTAAATTAGACTCAAACCAGTCTGAACAAGTCCAAAACTAGTCTGAACCTGTTCAAAACCAGTCTGGGTCAGTTCAAAACCAGTCTGGTCCTGTTCAAAACCAGTCTGGGTCAGTCCTAAACCAGTCTGGACCTGTTCAAAACCAGTCTGGGTCAGTTCAAAACCAGTCTGGACCCGTCCTAAGCCAGTCTGGACCTGTTCAAAACCAGTCTGGACCTGTTCAAAACCAGTCTGGACCCGTCCTAAACCAGTCTAGACCTGTTTATCATGTATTTATTTAACTTGACATTATTTTATACATGTGTTGTAAAAACACATTTGAGCAAGTGACAAATACGTCACATTTTTTGGGTTAAAGGCCTGATGTGACTCATATGTCACAGCAATTTTTACATTTTATTTCAATTTATGTTGAGGAAAGTGCTCAAAACAGTTAAAAGTGACCTTGTTATTAAATGATTACTCTTGTTAACTCATTCACTGCCAGCCATTTTCAAATCAGAGAGCTCCCCACTGCCAGACGTTTTTCAGTATTTTGACCGTCTTTCCATGACCCACAGAAAATTGAGTTCTAGGTCTATGGCAGAACCAAACCCACCAAATGGGTTTTAGTAATCGTCATTCTTTAGTAATCGTCAGTAGAAAATAGGTGAAATCACCCAAAACGCTGGTTTCTGACCAAAAAAACTGAGAAAACGGCCGTTTTGTGAACAGCAACATTTCAAGCAGAAAAATGTCTTTGATAATAATATTTTTTGCTTTAAATGACATCTCAAACAACTGAAAAGTGTTTTCACTATATAATACAGCAGAAACAAGAGAGAGAAAAACGTTCATTTAGATGTTAACGCCCCATATTTTCCTGCTCTACTAAATCTGTCCAATTTTCCATTTTCCTGATAATTCATCTTAGACCAGGTTTACTATGGGCATGTTATAGCTCATTTTTTTCAGGACAGAGCTGTCTGTTCATCTAGAGAGTCGCTGAATTATGTTACACTACTATATTGAACACAGGGATGTTGTTTTGTTGCACAGACAGACGTGTGGACAACAGTGGAACTGCAGGTGGTAATGTGACAATAAAATAAACACAGAAATGTCCAACACACTCACAACTTCTACATTTTGAAGAGAATATTGTTTAGTGGTATATTTTTGCACTGGGGATAATATTATTTGAGCACAAGTCTGAAGCTGCCCACTGATCGTGTCTGCCCTTCCTCCTTCCTGATCCTCTGCAGTTTTCTTTCAAATCTCGCGCATAATACTGCTCAAAAACAAGACTGCAAGTACTTTCAGGGGCAGAGGGGAGGGGACAATGGACAGGAGGGAACTCAGGTTGACGGAGACAGCTGCTGCGCACACTCCTGCGCTGGCTCTTTCTCCTCCAGGCTTCTCTGCTGTGTTAGCATGTACTTTCTGCTCTAAAATGATTTTATATGACTTGTGCGATCTACAGAATCAGTCCCTTTCTGTCTAGAGGCCTGATTTTTATAGCTCCGTCAGATCGTTCTCCACTCCGCCCCATCAAAAAACCTAATAAACGTGGATCAACGTTCATGGCAGTCAACGTATGGATTTGAAAAAACGTCTATAGACGTTGATGGCAGTGAAAGAGTTAAGTAGGTTGAAACTTACCTTTTCTGTCGAAAATGAGCCTTTTAAAATTAGCTAGTTTGCAAACAAGTGCCCACCAGGCATTCAACCATTTTGGAAGTGATGTCACATGGACAAGAAGTCACATCCTTCACATAACTTTTCCAGTTTGTTAAGTGAATGTCACTCTGGGACTTCATTGATTAAATTCAAATTTAAAGTTCTATTAGGAAATTTAAAAAGTGTGTGACGCCTGTGTCACGGTGGATCCTTTTGGGTTAAGTTCCAAATGTTCCTGTATTCTTCCTAGTGTGTGTGTTTATGATTTTGGACCTCCCTTTGTCTGGTTTGATACCTATGGTCTCTAATCTTCTTCCTGAAAACCGTGTTAAAGGTGCATTGTGGAACTTTTTATGTGAAAAAACAAAACAAAAACAAAACTTGATGTTAGTGTATATTTGACCTTTTAGTGACCTAGGCTTTACCTTTCATCACGGCTTTATTGATGCTCCTGGATCAATAGTGCACAGAATAACTTTCTGTCCACATTTAAAAGTAAATTAAAAGTGTAGGGACTGCATTGCTGTTCCAACATTCACCTCTGCTATGATAACTGGGGACCTATGGAAAAGTACTGGATACTATAAGTCTGCAACACTCAGTTGTGAAAATCTGATAAACAACCCCTTTTTACCAAACGGCTCCCTAAACCTGGAACCCCTGCCATTATTCCCCCTTTGTTCTCAGCAAGTAACACAGAATGTTGATAAGCCAGGACTGGGACTCTCAAACCCATGACAAAAATCCAGCCAGGCTTAACTCTTCAGTAACGGCCACAGCACCTTACAGCAAGTTGAACTGTTCCCAATGTAACTTACAACACTGTATTTCCAACCTATGTGCTATATGTCTGTATTTGTGTGATGAAAGTAAATGTTAACTGATTTGTTTCTCCCACAATGGCAATGCGCTGTGAAGAGACCACTGGTAGATCGGTGGGACGACAGCGCCCTCTGGCGACAAGGGGAGTTAGGTACAAGCACCCAAAGCCCGCCCCTCCCGCAGGCACCTAGAGCCTGCCTCTCCTGCCCCCGCCTACCGTGAGTATGTATAACCGTGTGTATAAGAGTACGGGACGCCCACAGATCATCCTCTTTGTCCTACTCTTACATCCTTCTTCAAGTTTCCGTTACCTTATTTTGTTTCTACCCTTTCTTTTGTAACCTTAGTGTAATTTTTGTAACCACGTGAGGGCAAGCCTAGCGTTGTTTCTTTATTCAGCCACGTTTGCAGAAAGCTTAGAACCCAAGTTTAAACCATTTTTGCAAGTTAAGTACTCGCACCAGCCAACCAACCAGCTGCCGACAGGAAGAGAGCCAGAGACAGGTCCATGGTGAAGTTCACCGCTGGTCTATCCAGACCTCAACCGCTCAAGCAACCTCCAATGAGGACCTTTTGCCTTTGGACCAAGGTAGTGGGGCCATCCCATGTACGGCATCTGGCTCCACTAAGAGCAATACCTAACAAGGCCCTGCTCATCGCTACCACCTCCACAAAAGTAAACCTGTGTACCTCTTTTATTGGCTGGTTGGTGTCTGACAAACCCGTGTTGGCGCTGGTGGCTAACTTAACCATTAATCCACTTGGAGCTCCCCTGGCTCCTGTTTCACTCATAGTCAGGTGTTCCCATTGTAATCGGATAAGTTGTTGTATTTCTTGTATCCCTTAATGTATTCACTCATTGTGCCTTTTTAATAAATAAGTCTAAAATGAATGAATGCCTCAAGGTGGTTTATTGAACTATGCATTCAAGTATAAACTAGACGAGTCAATACTCATCCTTCTGAAGGTGACTGCGAGCCTGTGACGTCACTGTTATTGTCCCAACTTCTAGCTTGACGCCGGACCGCAGTCCTAGAAATTAAATATCAATTTCATATTTTTGTAGTTTGCTTACAAAAGTAAAATAAGAATCAGAAGAATAAAAATCAGAAGAAAACTTAAATAAATGTCAAGCAAAGTGTGTTTCATAAAAATAAATTCAGATTGTAGTGCTATTTAACCATTTGTTAGCATCAAATTAGCATCAGCCTTTAGCTTCAGGGCTAAAACATGTTCATTTACAAACATAGAGGTCTCCCCTGGTGAAGTATTTACAGCCTGTTAAAGGTTATTACATGTTGTATGTAATTTTTCAATTGCTTCATGTGTTCAGCATGAAATATTTATTTATTTCAATAGATACAGATTGCAACTTTGGGAACACCCACAAATGTTTGTCCCGTTGGAAGTCTGAGCCACTTTTCTGACCATCCATGCGCAATTCCTACCCTGTGAAATTCACCGTTTTGGAACTGACTATTCTTTGGTAATAAACAGAGACTGCAACGTTCCTCCTGACCTCCAAACAGAATTGGTCTCTCTCATGCTCTATATCATTCAGTGCCTTACAGAAGCTACAGTGAGGGGGAAAGAAAGCACAAACATAGCTAAACTTTCCAACTGCTCCACAACTACTTTGGCAAATGCTGAATTACAGCATTTTGTTCAACCAAATAAAGATACAGAGACATGAAGAGGAACAAAGGTGTTCAACGACAACAACCCATTCACCATTCACTAAGAATAGCTTCATGCTACATATAAGGCCTTGTCCACACGTAGCAGGGTATTTGTAAAACCAAAGATCCTCCTCAAACCGTGTACAAAAAAATGTGTCCACACAACCTTGTTTAAAAAAGAAAAGCCATCCAGACTTAACCGCACAAGTGTGTTTAAATGCACATTCATTAGCATGCTAGACTGCAGTAGTTCCCCAGATTCTATCCAATCAGAGTAAACTTCTGTCTCTTGTCAAGATGTCAGTAAGGAGCCCCGGACATCTGCCAAGATGATTGTTGCTGACCTGGCCTCTTCTGGAGTTCATGTTTGAAGGAGCACAGTTGTGAGGGCTCTTCATGGTGGTGGACTTCAGGGCCATCATCCTAGAAGAACCCCTTTACTAAAAGAGCGTACATCAGAGCCCGACTGAGGATGTAGCATAGCAGAGCATTTGAAAGTTAAAGAAGAGTTTTGGAAGTCTGTGCTTTGGTCTGATGAGACTAAATTGGAACTGTTGGGCACATGGATGTTGCATATGTTTGGAGAATAAAGGGAGAGGCCTTCAACCCTGGGAACACAATCCCCACAGTTAAACATGGTGGTGGGAGCATCATGCTGTGGGGCTGTTTTGCAGGCTCAGATACAGGGAGCCTTGTTCAGGTACATGGCACAATGAAAAAAGAGGACTATGTTAGAATTTTAAGGGAGAACATGCAGAAATCTGCTGGTAGATTAAGCTTAGGTCGTCGCTGGGTCTTCAACAAGATAATGATCCAAAGCCCACATCCAAATTAGTCCAACAGTTTCTCAATGATACCAAAACGAAGGTGTTGGAGTGGCCCACACAGAGCCCAGACCTCAATCCTATAGAGAATCTGTGGCGATCTGTGGGTGCTGAAAGTGAATGTCCATGCTCGGAAACCATGCAATTTGGACCAGTTAGAACAATTTGCAATTACTCAAAGAGGTTGTTGTCTGTTGTGGCTCAAAAAGGCTACACTATTGACTATTAATGGCCAGGGGGCTAATAATTTTGGAAGTATCATTTTTGCTCTTCTTCGTTTAAACTTGGTGTAAACAATAAAATATCTTATTTAAACTTATTGGACATTGTTTTTATAGTGTATGGTCATTTTCATGGAGAAATCAAGAGTGATGTCTAATTTTATAAGGGGGGGCTAATAATTGTGGCCTCGACT